>CATIWQ010066618.1:0-12239 GCA_949673415.1 Euphorbia schlechtendalii | reverse complement strand
TAGATTCTCTAATCTTCCACATCTATATTTACTCAACTTTTCATTCTAATCTTCCTATCCAAAAATCTCAAATCTATTTTTATTTTCTTTTACTTTGTCTTTCCTTGTTATTCCTTAGACCTGGTTCCTTCCCTGTGGGTTTGATATCTTTTAAAACTACATCGCAACTGTATACTTGCAGTTATCATCATTTTTCTATTTGATAAGAGGTATTGACAACACCTAGATTTTTCGTGAACAAGATTTTAGCACCATTATTTGAGGATAAGCCTTACAAAACAAGTGTAGCCAAGTCTCACGAACAAGTTCTTGGAACCACTAGTTATTAAACTTATCAGTGGAAAAGTGGCGACTAGTTGCATCTATCCAAATGTAGAGTCGTGTCTATTAGCGAAGGGTTGCATCACTTCAATACGATTAGATGCAGAGATTCATCCTCAGCAACAATGGAAAGGAACCTTTTCATGATTTGTTGACTTCCAAAAGGTGTCTTTTCGCTTGGTAGTTGATGGCGGTTGATGGTGGTTATCTGGCGGTTGATGGTGGTTATCTGGCGGTTGGTAGTTGAAAAGAGATAACCAATAACTATCACAAGTCACGACCACAAATTACATGTCGCGATCGTGACTAATGGTTGACAACTTTCTATTTTGAAGAATAACAAGTCCCGACCACGAATGGGTGTCATGACCATGAAAAATGCTTTTCTTCAAAATTCTTCTTGTAAGTTTACCGATCTTCGACAACTTTGATCCTAAGCCAAATCCTTGTGTTCCACGCATCTTTTTCACTCTTTTTCCATAGAATTCCACTTTTGATCAGTTTACTCCCAAGATTTACCTAGTTTCTACATTTGTATTAAAAACAACTACATACCACGTGACATCTTTTAGATGAAGTATAAAATGAAACAAAACCATATCATTTTATGATTGAAAACGTCATGATAAAAAGTGTAATTATACACTTATCACACCCCCACACTTAACTTTTGCCTTGTCCTCAAGGTAAATATAGCAGAAGAGTATAAAATAATATTCAAGTTTGTACCTGATTTGGCAAAATACTATCATAGTGAGTACCACATTCCCTCATTGCATAAAGTTCAAGTAGAAGTTTGAAATTTCCCACAAATTAGTAATGTGCAAATTATATAGACCAGTTGCATACCTTTTCTCTTAATGGAGAGTCAACCGAACTGCATCTTCATATAAGTTTAATATGATTACTCAAATATTTCCTTCTCTTAAGTACAGTATAAAGTATAAAGGATAAAAGGAGAACACTTTGGAAAGTTTGATCTCAAGGCATTTTTAGGTAACCCAAGATGCTAAAAACACTCTTAGTGGTTACATTTTATGCTCCATACCACTCTCCCCTTTTTTTAGTGGTTGAATTTTATGCTTAATACCACTTTCTCTCATTTTCTTTCTTTTAAGCATATGTTTTTGAAGTACAGATTCGTACTTTGCACCCATTTTTTGTGTTATGCTACTTTTCTTTTTTCATTCATTGAATGGTTGTAGTTTCTGCTCCTTACCATTCCTCACCTTTTGCGTAACTCATTGGTTATCCTCTCTTTGTTTTGATTTTTCACTCTTAATACCCTCATCCTTTATTGAACACTTTCAAAGTATTATGGTTATAGTTTCCCAAAACTTTAAACCCACTCAATACTTATAGAACGTATTCGAGAATTGCATAGATATTACTCCATTAATAACTTATTGGTAGCATTAAATTAAAACTATATAACTTATACTAATTCATGTTGCATTGAAATATATATCGAAACTTACTTAGAATGTTGCATCTGAATGTTACTCATAATTCATCTTTGCCAAATGCTAAATGTTGTGCCAAAAACTCACTCTCAACGTGTGGTCATACTTGAAACATTTTGTTCTAAATATGCACTAACATCAAACTTTTAATACCTAACACTCACAATAACCTTGGAACATATGTTAGTATAGTATAGGTATGGATAATGTGTAAATAACACAAAATCAAGAAAAATTTTCAAATTCTTCAATTTTTAATTTTATTTAATTTTTTTGGATATTTGGGATTGTTTACAAACCCCGCCCCCCACACTAAAGGACACAATGTCCTCATTGTGGAAGACTTTATTAAAATTGAAAAACTAGAAAGTAAAAATAAAAACTAGTCTAAAAATTTTAAAAAGAAAAGTAAAAAAATGAATAAACCCTATCTATTGAGAAGGAGAATCCAGAGGACTAGGAGTAAATTGACAATTTTTTTTCTAAAGAAGGATATTTTTTTTAATATTCAATTTGTTACTTTTCTTTAGAATCTTTATGTCTTTCTAAAATCCAATCACAGTTTTGTGGAAATCTCATCTCCACAAATCTGTGTAAACCCAAATCAGCAAGATACATCCCCATTTGTTCTTGGAGTCCTAAAGTCTCCAAGAAAACCAAATCAAGAAAAATCATACCATTTATTTAGAACTTGTAGTCTCTTCCCTTCTTCATGTGTACGAATTGGAAAAGGACAACCGTATTCTTGTTGGTAATTCGAGATTTCTCTTCTATTTGCGGCTACCTTAACATGAGGCATATTAGTTTTTGAAGTAAAGGTTAACAGAAAGGTTTTTGATTATAGATGTTTTGAGATGAAAGAATCAGAATTTTTGAGGTTTTTAGAAGGTTGTGGTTGATATGGAATCAATCTTGACCTTTATATAGAGTTCTACTAGGTCATTGATTAGAACTAGGTCATTGATTTGCCAAAATAGTCAATATAGCCATTTTTCCTTCAAACTAGCCGTTAATGGCAGTTTCAGCCATCTGTCAAGTGTTGAATCATGATCTGGAATGGTAATATTCTACTTGTGTCATGATTGCGAAGGCCTATCATGATCGTGACTTTTCTCAAGATAAAAATAGAAAGTTTCAGTGCATAATATCATGAGCGCTGTGAGCAGGCGACATGGAACGGTGGGTCGAGAGCGCGTGAAGAATGAGAGGCGCTGTCCATCGAGGTTTTTGAAAAAGAGAAGCATCGGTTTGTGAGACCCGGGAAAAGGTTGCAAAGAGAGAGTGAAAAACATTTTAGATTTGGTCAAACCCGAATCCACCGTCTCTTAGTGTGGAGTCGCCACATGGATTAGCTCTTTCCAAGAATTAGAGTCCTGTGAGGCTTAACATCCGGGGGACGGCCCACCAAGACTCAAAGATACGGGTCTGGGATAAGTTACTTATTTCTTATGTGATCACATTATATTACATCTACAGAAAACCGTATTTTCTTAGTTATGCATATTCACACTTAGGTCGTTCTTAAACTTTATATGCATGATTCACGTATTGCAAAATAATAAACCATCCATAAAGAGGAATAATAAACCATCCACAAAGTAGTAAGTAAATGGGGAAAATAAATGCGAAAAATAAAAATTACAAGGCTTCCAAAAATCGGGGGATGCTACCGCCTGCTAACCTATTAATTACGTTTCCCAAAAACATGAAATTGAGATACCTGAAGGAAAATTAAAATCCTAAACATACATCTAACCTGCATCTACAAAGGTTAGCATAGGGGATATCACATATGTTCGATTTGATTTTAACGGGGCCCTTGTGGCCTAATTAAAACATCGATGGTTTAAAATTGTTATTTTAAATAAAAATAATTCATTTTTATTTACACGTATGTTGATCAAGTTTATTAGTGAAAATGACCGCATGGCAAAAGGTGAGGTCTGTTATCCAGGAATAATTTTAATTCCCTTCGTTGAGGAGTTCTAAAAAAAGTAAAGAAAAGAAATAAAGATGAAGAACAGAATTACAACATTATTTACATAAAAAGAAATAAAAATATTCCTAGGTCCAAAAATAAAATCAGAAAAATATGAAGCAGACGATGAGCATGGAAATTGTAGTTCTAGGAACTCAGATGCTTACCCTTGCGGTATGAATCCACTTCAACAAATCCATTCGATCTCCGGGAGCGTTCCTCGTTCGTTTTTGTAGTTAATTGTAGCTTAATTGGAAAATAAGGTGTTTATTTATACAAAAGATAATCAGACTTGGGTTTTAAATTTGTTTTTGACCCGAGAATATCTAAAAATTTAAGAAGAAATAGATGAAGAAATTTTATTAAAAGATGAAGAGATTTGGGATCCAAAAGTGTTTTGGATCTAAGAAAATGTTAGAAGAAAAGAAAGTATTTTTGTTGTATTTGTCTGTGTTTTTTCATCTGAAAAAAAGAACTTTTCTTCGAAATTTCGAGCTCCCGATTATCAAAACAGACTCGATGATTTATAGGGAAAATCCCAAAAATCCAAAAAAGGCAAGTTTTTTAGCGACGAGGTAGACTCCCATTTGAAGATCATCGGATGGTCGAAAAAAGTGTGATTCGAGGATAAATATCCCGAAAAGCCTTTATCATTGAACGGGCGAGCTAGTACGAATCCCATGCTCACAACTACCCCTCGTGTGAACATCGTTGGTTGTAAAACTAGTATGATCACACGAAAAGAGCGTAGGGATAGAGAGAATACCTGACCGATGTGGTTAGTGACTTCTTATTCCCAATTGGTGATAACATATGCCTTCCTTTCTAGCGTTGTGTATTCATAGGGTTGTCCGTCTCTTTCTTTAGAATCCCTTAGGTACTTGATGCACCTTATGGGCAGGTCGACCATTTCTTTCTGCGGTGTTGCAGTCGGTAACCATTTCATTCTGCAATTGTTGTTATTTTTTACCCCTTGTGATGATTGTAGATAGGTGCTTGAATCTATTTCAAAGGCGTCTCTGATTTGTTTCCTATGACAAGTCGGGGAAATGTATAGTTTTAATACTTTTTATGATGAAGGTTTTAATTATTTGATTGAGTTTATACGAAGCAAAAATTTTTGCCCCTTCAATCAAAAAATTAAAACATGAGGAAGAAATGAGCTCAATAAGAAATTCCGGGGTGTCCCGAAAACCGCTCCATTGTTTAAGAGGCTTTTGTGGTGTTGCAATGTTGACTTTAGGCTTGAGTGGGCCATCGTCTTGTTAGTAGGTTCCTCATGTAGAAGTTCTTGTTTATTAGGACAGTGTTGTCCTTGTTCGACATCATCTTTATCTCTAAATGTCATGATGTGAATGTAATTTATGCATGGTTTTATGCATGAACAATATTTATCATATGATGTATGTTCATCTATTGTATGTGTCATGGGCTCCGTTCATTGAAGAGCCTTTTCTTGTGCTGGTGCATGGTTGCCCTTAGGGTTTGTCTTGTTAGGGATTCCATGGGTGACTTCCTCAGAGCGATGACCATGGGTTTGTTGAATATGATTCGAGTTCAAAACTTTGATCTAGTATGAAGAGAGTCTGGATGAGTCGTTGATCTCGCATTATGTCAGCGATGATCGTTTGGAAGCTATTTGCCTTTAGTGTTGAAGGTATATGATGCCTCGTACCGTTCCTAGGAGGAGATGATGAATTTGATATTTCTTTGGTTCTAAGTTTTGCATAGATCACCCTCTTGTCTTAATTTTTGCCTAGACTGCCCTTTCAAGTTTTCAATCCAGTAGACTCATTTTTCTTTATTTTATTCTTTTATATTTTTTTCATTTTTTAGATGTTTACTTGTGACATTCTACCATTGGCATGCAAGCAATCAAGATAAGCATATGCATAAAGATTCAGCAAAAATGACAATTCATTGATGAACTTAACAGGGGTATAAATGTTTCAAATGATTTGACTCCTGTCATCAATTAGCCCTTTCAGGTTTTCTAACCAATGTTGTTCTCTCGATGTCCTAACTTGTTCCTGAGCCGCCCTTTTCGAGTTTTCAACTCAGTAGACTATTGTTTTAATGTTTTGAAAATAGGCCCTAATTTTTGCTCAACCAATAGAGTGTTAATTGACAGGCTAAATACAAATTTATTATTATTTTTTTATTTGTATTGCTCTTTAGCAATTTATTTCTTTCACCTATGCATGATAGCAATTGTGTAAGACTTGGTTGATTTGGTAGATCAGTCACTGTCCATGTCCACGACTTCATTGGTTGGTGCTCGCGCCGCTTTGCTGGCTTGATGTGTATGTGATGATGAGTCATGATCATTGGTGTTTCTTGCGATGATTGCCCCATAAATAGTAGCGATCCTTGTGAAGGAGTTGTTGACGTGTTCAACAATCTGACTCCCTTTTGTCTTTAATATTTTATTTGACTATCCCATGAATGGTGGTGATCCATGTGATGGAGTTGTTGACATGTTCAACTGTCTGACTCCTTCTTTGTGTTATTGCACCAGTGGTGATGGAGTTGTCGACTTGTTCAACAATCTGACTCCTTCTTTGTGGCATTGCGCCAATTGTTTGGTCTCATGAATGGTTGTGATGGAGTTGTTGACATGTTCAACTATCTGACTCCTTCTTTGTGGCATTGCACCTGTTGTTTGGTCTTATGAATGGAGTTGTTGACGTGTTCAACGATCTGACTCCTTCTTTGAGACATTGTGCCAATTGTTTAGTCCCAACTTGCTTGGTCAACATTTTGGCCTTATTCTAGCATCGATCCTTTTGATCTTTGCATGAGTTAGTGGATGTTTCATGCTTGGAGATCTTTCCATTGATCTTTCATCCTTGTATGATGAGGCGATTGCTATCACGCATTGTCTAAGTACATGTATTTATCTCTCACTTTCTCTCAAGAGTCAAATCATTTGAATTTATTGTATGGAATCCATTTATACCCAAATTAATTTCATGAAATGATGTATCACGTGTGCTAAAAACATTATGTATATGTTTATGAGAATGCGTGATGTCATTGATAAAATATCAAGTAAATAAACAATGTCCAATTTATCCAAAATTCAAAATAGTAGCTAAATGCTAAATTATTACATCATCATCTTTCGGTGTTAATACCTTCCAGATGTATCCATGGGTTCAAAATGCTCCATCAGTTCCGCCTTCTCAAACACTTCTTGATAGCTGGAGAAGCTATCAGATTCAAATTTGTTCCTATACAATGGTAGTGCACCATCCAGCAGCTTTGTTATCCTCTCTGGTAGGGTCAAACGAGTCTGCAGTCTAACTTTTGTAGCCATCCAATGCGTATAGTAGGATTTGAAGCTTTCACCCTGCCTTTGCCTCATGGCCTCCAAATGTTGCATTGTGATTTCTATCTGAGAGTTGAAACAATAATGCCCTAGCATAGCCTGAGGTGGCTATATGCAGCGGAAGGTGGCTGTACCATTCATTGATTGGTTGGCCTAAGGTGACGATGAAGAGCTTAGCCATCATTCGGTCGCTGACCCTCAATACTCTGATCATCATCTGATAATGCTTCAAGTGAGCGTGCAGGTTGCCAGATCCTACGTACTTCTCAAACTGCAGCATTGTAAAGTTTGAGGGCAAGCTATCTTCATCCCCGATTGTTGGTTGTGCAGGGTACGTGTTCCTTAGGTGGCTACTGTGAATGGCCAAGAACTGTTACCATAGTTCCGCCATTCCTGGATGTTGGAGGATGGCATTCCCTGCGCTTGGATAAAAGCTATACTACCCCTGGCGAAATGCAGCAAAATGGGGCAATTGAGGTGCTGACATAATCCAAGTGGGAATAGGCTGTTGGTAGAAGGGCCTTAGTGTGAATGATGGTTGGATAGTTTGTCTAGGGAAGAATTGGGAAGGATTGGCAAAGTTATATCCTGGCTGCCCATTCTGAGCCTAGTTCATCTGACTTTGTCCTGCCCCGAACTGATAAAGGGTAGTTGGGGGCGCTATGTGTGAGTTGGGAGGTCCCCCTATTAGATTAGCATTGTAAAAGGTGACCTCCAAGTTGGACGTTGTTGTTCGCCACTTTTTCTACTGATAAGTTTAATAACTTTTTCGCAAAGAGTTTGGCAATATATTAATGATGCCAAAAACTTGTTAGCGTAAAGTATAGGTGTTGTCAGTACCCCTTATCAAATAGAAAAATGATGATAACTGGAAGTATACAATTGCAATGTAGTTTTAAAAGATATCAATCACACAGGGAAGGACTAGCTCTAAAGATCAATAAGGAAGACAAAAGAAGAAAATAAAATATTTTGATATTTTGGATAGGAGGGTTAGAATAAGGAATGAGTTAATATAGATATGAAAGATTAGAGAATCTAAATATATAGATTTTCCCTACGAAATAAGGATAGCAGAGAAAACATGCAAGTTCAACAAAGATGTTACGATTCACTAAACTAATCTAACAGACTCGGTTCAAAATACCTAGATGTTCAATTATTCGTTGCAGAGCAACACATGAAATAACTTTTCTAAACCTAGTGCAAACGAATTAAGACAATTATATAAACCTGGATAATATCAATACTATGCTTAGTACGGGTCTCTCTCACATAGCCATATTTAGCAAGTTACCATTCCAAAAATGTTGGCTCACTAAACAGCATTATATCACAGATCTAGTGACTATAAATGATATTGTTAACCCCAAAACTACTCTTAAAATTAACTCCAACTCATATAACTTGATTAATGTAAAAGACTTAACACGAAATACTCATTATGACACATAAACATATCATAAACTTCAAAATAGAAAGTATAAGTAGAAAACAACGCAAAGTTGTAAGGTATATAAGTGAAAGCTAAAGTTGATCAAACCGTATCCACTCTTTAATGGGAGTCGTCAATTCCTGCAATTCCTGCATCTGCTTTGAATTCGGTCTCAGCCCATACAGAACCTCCACTAGGATGCTATTTTTTGCGAATATTGAACATACGAATATTGAAGAATGAAAACTTTTATTGATTAGTGATTTGCAAGTACACTTATACAACAATCGCTCGAGAATATAGAGAAATCTAGTGATCAAAACAATGATTCGAATCACTTAAACATTTTCTCGCTAACACTTATGAACATAGCAAATTCTCTATCTATACACACACACACACACACTATGTCTCACTCATGCACTCTAATGCACGCTGTTGCTATACGAAACTGTGAGGTCTTGAAGCCCTATTTATAGAGTTCGAAGGGTTGGGTCTATCCATACGAAGAGTTATATCCATTGGTGAATGATTGCATCACTTCATTGTGATTAGTTGAGAAGCTTCAATCTAATCCACAATGGATAGGCACCTTTTCATGATTGGTTGATTTTTTATAGGTGTCTATTCGTTGGTAGTTGATGGCGATTGGTCATCCTTATCTAGCGGTTGGTAGTTAAGAAGATTAAACCAGAAAACCGTCCAAGTCACGACCACGATATACAAGTTGCGATTGTGAATCTTTGATTGGCAGAATTCTATTTTAAAGAAGAACAAGTTGTGACCGCTAATTGTTGTCGCGACAATGAATTGCATTTTTCTTTAGAATTCTCCTTGTAACTTCACCAATCTTTGACAGCTTCAATCTTAAGTCAAATCTTTAAGTTCCACTCATCTTTTTGCACCTTTTTCACTCTTTTTCAATAGAATTCCACTTTAGATCATTTTACTCCCAAGATTTACATAGTATCTGCATTTGCATAAAAACCAACTACATACCACGTGAAATTAATATGATAATAAGTGTAATTATACACTTATCAATCACCCCTGTATTTTTTAGACCGAAGGGCATGACCTTGTAGCAATAGGTACCCTCATGGGTAATAAATGACGTCTTCTCTACATCAACCTCGGCCATGGGGATTTGATTGTATCTTGCCTAGGCTTCCAAGGTAGAGTAAGAGGCGAACCTAGAGTGGAGTCTAATAATGAGTCAATGTTAGGCAAAGGGAAATAATCCTTTGGGTAAGCTTGGTTCAAATTGATGAAATCCATGCACATGTGGAACTCCTCGCTTTACTTCTTGGCTAAGACTACATCAACCACCCACTCAGGGTAATGTACTTCTCAAATGTGACCATTCCTCAACAGTCAGGACACCTCTACTGCTATGGCCTTTTACTTTTTCGGGCCATGGTTCCTTCTTTTTTACCTCACTGGGGTGAAGTTTGGACTTGTGTTTAGTTCATGCTCCATGAGCATTGGGTCGACTCCGATCACATCCTCAGGTCACCATGCAAAGGTATGCATGTTTTCTACCAATGCCCTGGCAAGTTCCTCCCTTGAACTTCCTTCCAGGGTATCCGCAACCTTGACTTCCTTGCTCTATACTAGCACAAGGATCTCTATCTTGTCTAAGCCCCGGCCATGTCTCTTTCTTTAGTTCTTGGGATGGGTTCAGTTTATAGGAATGCCATGTAAGTTTTCCTCGCCACCTGCTAGTTCCCCTGAGCTATGGACAATCCTATACGACATGGGATAAGCATGGTAAGATGTCTCATTGAGATCACAACCTCTGAGTCCGAGATGGTGGGCCTTCCTATGATCAAGTTATAGGTGAATGGCATGTCAACTACTAAGAATTCTACTTGACTCTTCCATCTGGGATATGAGTCCCCTATCATCAAAGCTATCATGACGGACCCTACCACGGTAACTGATTGCACCGCTATCCTGATGACCGGCCCTTGGTCGATCTTCAACTTGTTTAGATTAATTTGCAAAGCGTTGAAGTTGGCCGAGGTCATTAAATTAATGGAGCTTCTAGTATCTATCAAGACCCTCATCACTACATAGCTGTTAACTTTGGCGTTGATTACTAGCGTGTCTGAGTGGGGAAGGGGCTTCCTTATATGAGCGAAAGAGAAATTGGTACAAGGTTAGGTATATGCATGGCTCCGGCCTTCCCCCCCTTCCATGCCTCGCTATTGTGGAGCCCTCGCATTCACATGTATCAACCCTCTAGGGGCCAGCAGGGCATTTCTACCTCTCTCTGGTCACTCGTAACGAGGCATTCCTTCTAGGGTCCTTTCCCGTGATCGCTCTCATGGGAGATCTTGACGTCTTT
Organism: Euphorbia schlechtendalii; assembly: GCA_949673415.1. Classification (NCBI taxonomy): domain Eukaryota; kingdom Viridiplantae; phylum Streptophyta; class Magnoliopsida; order Malpighiales; family Euphorbiaceae; genus Euphorbia; species Euphorbia schlechtendalii. Next base: position 1,361 of record CATIWQ010066618.1, on the reverse strand, counting down.
TACTTTGCTTATATCCCGATGGGTTACTCGCCAGGAACTGGTTTAGCTTTCCGGCCATTGCCTTCTTATTCAGCTTTATGGCCAAATGTGTGCACTCTTCCGTGTCATGGCCTTTTCACTTGTAAAAGTCGCAGTACATTCCGAGCTTACCGGGTCGGCGCAACTTTGGGGAATACTCTATGTTTTCGCCGCTCCGTTCGACCTAGTACAAGACTTCCTTTCAACTCGCTCGTAGTGGTACGAAATCTCTACTGACTTCCTTCCTTCTGAGTTGAGAAGTGTCGATCCCTATCTGCTTAACTAGCCTTAGATTACCCTTACTGCCATCCTGACCGACCCTTTATCTTTGGTGGTTTTCCCACACTATCCACTTCCAGGCTTTTTGCATCATCAGGGCCAATGACTTCATCCTCTTGATCAGCAACTCCTTTGACAAATCTGGTACCGGCAGTTGTTGGCTAGAGCGTCAATTACCACCTCCAAATCGAATCCCCTAATCTCCAGTTTCAGCTTGTTGAACTGCTCTGGGTAGGATGAGAAGCTCTCCCCTTGATTTACCTACACAATTATAGGTCTTGTACCATCTTTTGAGGGGGTAATGAAGTAATGAAGTAGAGGATGAAATCCTTGGCCATTTGCTTGAAAGAAGTAATAGACTCGAGCTTGAGTCCCTCAAACCAATAACTTACCGGCTCGCCCAGTGTGGACGGGAACAGCATACACTTCATAGAGTCCGAGGCCATAGTAGAAATCAAGGACTGGTGAATGTTCTTTATGTGACTAACCGGGTCTCCCTCTCTGTTGTACATGCGTAGCTTTGGGTATTTAAACATAGGGTCGAATGGCACTTGTTGAATTTCCCTAGAGAATAGAGGTTCTGTGTCCTCGATTTCGGGTAGCATCGGATCCACCCCGACCTCGGTCATATACGCCATGAGGTCCTTCATCATCTCAAGCTTTTGTTGCCTCATTGCAGCCTCCATCTCTTCCTTCCTAATAGCCTCATGGGCCACTCTAAGATATTCCCCTTCAGTGGGGCTGGGCCTCGCCCATGACTCCCCAAAGTAGTCCACCCGGGGTCTCTTTGACCCAACCTCTTCCTTGGCTTGGCCATTCGCCAAGTTCCTTTCTAAAGGAGGTCTTCTACTCCGAGGGCATGAGGGTAGGTGTGAGCACGTGCTCGCGAGTTCAATGATGATAGTTTTTCGGGATTTTTACCTTCGAATCACACAATTTTTTACCATCCAATTATCTTCATATGGGACTTCTCCTCGTAAAAAATAATGTTTGGGATCCTAAATAAATATTTAGGATCATTGAAAATATTTAAAAGGATATATATATATATATATATATATAGA
>CATIWQ010066574.1:0-11264 GCA_949673415.1 Euphorbia schlechtendalii | reverse complement strand
GTCTCCAACATATAATGGAAGCACATCATCACAATTGTTTAGGCCTAATCACACATATTTTAATTGCTATTACTTATCATTGCTACAGATGGATTAAAACTTCAATGTATAGAGCTAATGGGCTATAAATAAGTTACTCACCGAGTGGTTCAAGCAGAAATGTGGCAGCTTTCCGCTTATCCCAATCGATCACAGGTCAGATTTCTATAACCTGAACATAATAGAATTTTGGAAAAGGAACCATTCATTCAGGTAAAATGGGTAATATCGAAAGTGAAATATTAGACGTCTAGAAATCGGCAAATTACCTTCCTCTCATGGGTCAACCGAATGGCATGGATAGTTTTAAAGACATTTTCATAGCTTGCTAAAGGACTCGAATATTTATTTACCTTTGCAGCGATTTTGGTGCTATCAAAAGCTAACTTTGCCAATGACAGCACCTGGTTACCATGCTCAACTAGAACCTGAGAATACCAATTAAGGAAAAACCTGCCATAGTAGCCATCATAGTCCCCTCCATCGCTGAAAAAACCAGTTTCATGAGGCTGAGAATTATAAGAACCAGCATTTTCTGGTCCACGAGCCCAAAATGGTTGTCCTCTTGCTTAAATACAAGAACCAATTAGCATAATGTCCAATATACATCTAAATACAATAGTCATTAGCATAAAAAGAATAATACTCCCCTAGGCAAGTGAGAAAATCTCAAAAGGAAGACGAAACAAATGTTATGTTTATCAAGTCTTAGTTAGCCATTCACTAGAAGCAAAAACAAACATCATTTTAAGCAAGGGTGTCAAAATTAATTGAGACTCTAAAATAAGGTACACAAAATTCTATGAACCAAAGGACAGATTATTATTGCAGAAGTAGAATTCGCAGCATAGGTGGTTGCAACTTGCAGCCATAGTAATGAAAAATCATAATAAAGAATAACCACAAAGTAAAACTAACTCAATGCTTCACAAAATGTTATACCTCAAGAGTAGTCCGTCCTCACCTTCAGCTGAGTAACAGACAGATTCTCAAGCTAAGGCTCTGTAAAACAGAACAAAAAAAACCCTTAACCATGGCACATCGTTGAAGCTTTATCTAACTTGTTATTGGAGCATAAAAATTCATTTAGAAGCAGTCGAGATGAGTCCTTAAGCATAAACAATTACTTGATTAAGAAGGGTTTATTGACTTTTCAGAAGCTCAAACAAATAGCTATCCCTGATTTGATTTAGGGAATTGAAAGCATGAACAAACCAGCAATGGCTACATACCTAGAAAAGAAGAAAGAGTAAAGAAATTCGATGACAGAGATGCGACGGAGGTGGTGGAGTTATCGGAGATGAGATGTTGCGCAGTGATCGATTTGGCCCTTAGGGATTTTTAATGATGGTAGTGGCACAGTACTGACCGATTTGGGGATTTCATCTGCAAGGGTAGTAATACGAACGGTCCTTAATAGTGAACCGTCCGTATTGCTAAAACATTTTAACGGACGGTTTTTAGCTAACAACCGTCCGTTAAACTCTTAGTAATACGGACGGTTCACTGTTAAGAACCGTCCGTATTACTAAAAATGAGCATTACCAACGGTTATTTTTAAAGAACCGTCCGTAATGACTGCTCCGCGTTATAGATCTATTTAGATTACTCTCACCTTGTTCAGAGTATTATATATCTGTTAATCATATTTATTTTAAAGTTGAGTATCCATTATACCTTTATGATGCGTTTTTTGTAGTGGAATGAAGAAATTTACATGTGCAGTATCTTACCAACTCATTCTGATCGGATTCATCATCGCTTCCTCTGCATCTCTCCCTACACGTGATATCATCTTGCTTATTCTTGATCTGACGGTAACATTTAGCAGAAATCATGAGCAATTGAATATTTCACAAAACTGCCTAACAGAATGATTAAACTGCAATACTCAACAGAGAAAGAAGCACTTTACCGTGACTGGAGCCTCTTACAGATGACCGATTCTTTTCTTTTAAGATCTAAGATAGAAAGGATCTCAAATTTGAAATTTGACGGAATGTGTATATATATATACACACACACACACACATATATACATATACATATAAATATATATATACACACACACAGATACATATATATATAAGTTACAATACGAGAATGAATCACGAAATTATATTATTTTCCATGACAAGCTTAATTAGTAAACTGTCACAGTAAGAAATAAGGAACTTAGAAAATCACAATGCAAGAACGAATTTATCACTAAGCTATTTAAGGTTTCCAATATAACAATCACGAATTCCTAAATTACCTATTGCTGAAACCTAACACAACAAGGAAAATAACTAACCTCTTGATGACCAATGATTGAGCCCAGCAATCAAATAAAATTTGGACAAACTGCTCGATGCTTGCCTCTATGGCCTATAAATAAATGATGAGTTCGGCTATGCCTCTTAATGGCTTTTGGAAAATAAAACCGCAATAAACACAGCGATCAAGACAAATAAATTGGAACATGATACCTTAAGATGGAAATACACAGCCTTTTTTGGTATTGATTCAGTGAGTCAATGATTCAAACATTCAATCCTAAAACAGAATTCCACAATCATGAAAAGAAGCTAACTGATCAAAACATTCAATTTCCAGCAGCTGAAAGACAAATTTATGTAGAAATCATAATACTAAATATTTTATGAAACATATCTGAAAAAGATGATCAATCAAGCTTTTTCTTGATTACATGTAATTAGCCCATCTGATGCATCAACATATTAACTTCAAATTGGAAGTTTGGATTTGAACTGTCCAAGCAATAAGTAATAATGGTAAGGATATTATAAAAAGCGACTAGAATTCAATCATTAAAGCGACAAATGACACTTCCATAAGATGAGTACCAGATTTAATATATTAAGAGATCAGCTCCAGATTTTCTCCAGACAGAAGTCAATCAAAGATAACACACCAGGATCCAAAGTAGAATGGTCCACATATTCACGACAAGCAGGTCAAAAGTCTAGCATAGCATTAAAATGAGACAAGATTGAGTTTTCCACGACATAAAAAGCTGATATTGAACCTTAGTAAAATATAGCTTATTCATACTTTCAGGATTGCAGTGTGGTATATTGTAATCACATTTACCCAAAAAAATTTACTTTAAATAATCAGAATTACATGAGTTGAACACGAAGTATTTCAAGAAAGAAGCAAAGAACATCCACAATTTTTCTTGTGAGCGATGGTTATAACTTTTTTCTTACAACCAAACACAGGGAAAAACAGCTTAGCTCCAACCTGGATCACAATAAAGACAAGCTTAAAACCCTTTTTAGCATACAGAAAAGGTAAATGAGTTCAGAAATTGACCTTAAAATTTTTTCACGGACTTGCTGTTTTGAACTGATTAAGAAATTTCAGTGTAGCTCGAAAGCTCTTATAACCACCATCCCAGGTTTGACGTCTGAAAAATCAAATACAGTTCCTTCAAAAGCACTTGCCTGCAAAATGCAAAGAAACTGGAAAAGAACATAGAAGTTATACAAAGAGCTTACAATTGACAAATAGGAAAATCAGAATCATATTAAACAACATTTCAGACCCCTAGATGCACCAGAAAAGAAGCATATTAAATTAGAATCAAGAAAAAAAGGTAGACATGATAGTGGAAAGAGAGCATATAGTGCTTCAAAAGCTAGAAAATAAACAAATAAATAAAGTATCCATCCGACCATATGCCTACAAGATGCTCAGATTTTAGCAATTAGGGTCAGGCTACATTTCTCGAACTGTTAAACATTGGATAAACGTTTCAGGTTCTGCAAAGCATGATTACAACAAAACAATTTAATGAAATCAACAACAGCAATTGAACAAAACTATCCTAACTTAGCAGCAGGGAAAGTTTAACATCATACTGATAATTCTAAAGCCTTAAGTTACTCGGTGAAAAGTTATAAATGGAATTCACACCGGTGACACTCTGCAATCTTAACAATGATGTGATGTTCATTCTTTTATTTGTGTAGAAACATCTGCATAAGAAATTTTGATTAGTTAATTTACATCTTTTACATCTATATATCCAGATTAAAAAATATATTTCCGTCCCAGACTAAAATTCATATCATCGTAACATCAAACCTGATTTAAAAATCAATATAGATCTATTAAGATTATTCTCACTTTATTAAGAGTATTATAGATGTGTTGATCATATTTATTGAGAAGAAGTTGAGGATTCACTATACCTTTATGCTGCATTTTTTGTGGTGGATTGAGGGAATAAACATGTGCAGGATCCTTCCATCTCTTTCTGATCGGACTAATCATCTCTTCCTCTATATCTCTCTCTAAGCGTTAGCCTCTTGCTTATTATTGATATGACGGTAACATCTTGCAGAATCACAAGCAATTGAATATTTCACAAAACTGCCAAACAAAAAATTGATTCAAGTCCCATGATTCAATACTCAAACAGAAAGAGCAATGCAAAATACAGATCGATTATCAATATGAAAAAATAGCAGATGATTAGGGAAGAAAACTTACTCCTACCCATGGCGGCTTCTCTCTGTCGTTAACTGCAGCAGCGGAAACCCTGAAGTGAGTGAGGGTTATATGGCCTTTAGGGATAGCACCGATAAAGGAGAGTAGACAAGGAGTGGCCGTTAGGGAGAGTGGAAATAGAATTAGAATAAATTTAGACGCTCCCAGATTATATGTAGGTTAGGGATACGGCAAGGCATCGATGGAGGAGGAGAAAGAGAAAATGTAGCCGTTGCCCCGCTCCGATTCTGTTGTCGGCGTTGAATTTCAAAACCGGAGATCGAACGTGGGATTGCTCTCCTCCCTCGAGTAGACGCTTGCCTAATTTATGAAGGTTATTTATAACAAATTTTATAAACGTGCTAAAAATATTTCAAAATTACATACGTTCTAATACAAAATTATCATTCCATATCAATATTAAACTTCCTCTTTACAATTAATACGTCCTATACAAGGACTGAATCATAAAAATAACACACGATCAACAGAGCCTCGTAACTTCTTCCTCAAATTCTCGATTTTCTCTCAAATAAAAAGTGCATCAGATCTAAATTTTTTCAAGATCAAATCGCGATTTCATCGAATCTTCAACAATCAAGTGAGTTTCTGATCTCAAATAATTTGATTTCGAAGTACAAGCATATGTTTGAGTAGAAACCGAACTAAATTTTGATTTCTAAAACCTACGTAAGGGATCGAATTCCTATTGCTACCGATCATGGAATGAAAACTTGAAATTTATTGGTTACAAAATTGCTGACATCTTAATTTCGCAATAGTTTTTCTGAATTCAAAAAGGTCCTACTTGAAAGCCTGAAAATAAATGAAGACACAAAAGATTTGAAGATAGAATTTCAAGTTACATATGGAGATTCTGCCATGGAAATCAATAGTGACATGTTCTTGCATTTTTTCTTCTCCTACAAATCACAAAGCACATTAATGAACAATTATCCACTGTGTATAACAAAGTGTGATAAAGCATCTGCAGTTGTTAAAGGTATACTCTAATTTGTTTCTGAAATTCTGGTATACTGCTAGTAAACTATTGGTATTCTATATTTTAGCAAGTTTAATGTCCAACTGGTATTCTGCTGGTATACTGTTGGTATTTTGCATTTTAGCAAGTTTTAATGTCCAACTGGTATTCTACCGGTATACTGCTGGTATTCTGCATTTTAGCAAATTTTAAATGTTTAACTGGTATTCTGCTGGTAAATAGCTGTAATTCAGCTAGTAACTGGTCCAATTTCTGCATTTTAGCAAGTTTTAAATGTCCAACTGGTATACAGCTGGTATTCAGCTAGTAATTGATCCAATTTCTGCATTTTAGCAAGTTTTAAATGTCCAACTGGTATACAGCTGGTATTCAGCTAGTAACTGATCTAGTTTCTGCATTTTAACAAGTTTTAAAATGTCCAACTGGTATTCTGCTAATATACTGCTAGTGTTTACATTTTTTTAAAGCATTCATTTACAAAAATTATGTTCTTTTTTAACTCAATTTAAACCTTACACATTAATAATGGTTAAAAAACAAATTCCTACCAGCTCTATACCAGTATTTTCAAAACTGATTCAATTTCTACATTTTAGCAAGTTTTAAATGTCCAACCGGTATTGTGTTGGTATACAGCTGGTATTCAGCTAGTAACTGGTCCAATTTCTACATTTTAGCAAGTTTTAAATGTCCAACTGGTATTTTGTTGGCATACAGCTGGTATTCAGTAAGTAACTGATCCAATTTCTGCATTTTAACAAGTTTTAAATATCCAACTGGTATTGTGCTAGTATACAACTGGTATTCAGCTAGTAACTGGTCCAATTTTTGCATTTTAGCAAGTTTTAAATGTCCAACTAATATTCTGTTGGTATTCTGCTGATATACTGTTAGTATTCACATGTTTTTAAAGCATGTTATTTTAAACTGATATACTGTTAGTAGACTGCTAGTATTGAGTATAAACTCATGTTATTTTAACAAGCTTTCATCACTGTTAGTTTCTACATGAACTTGATGTGTTTTTCCTTCGATTTTAAATTGATATATACATTATTGATAAACAAATCAAGCATGAATGAAAATATTTTATTGAAAAATTGTTCAAATACCAACTTCCTACCAACTCTATACCATTTTTCTAATTGTCATCTTTACATGTGATCTCACTTGCTTGGGTAGGTTCCACAACAGAGGAAGAAAATGATATAATCATGATGGATGAAGAGGAGAATGACATTCACCTTGAAAGAGAACTTTGTTCTTATAATCTAGTCATTATACAGCATTCGCAATATGAACATTCTGTCTTGCAATCTTTGTAGATTAAAAATTATACATATTCAAATAGAAACTTGTTGTCAATCACTTTAAAAAATCATTATAAATTATGTTTTCTCATTGTCAATATTAGACTACTACCATGTTCTTACCAAATTGAACCTATAAAATACATTGCTTTCATTTTCACTAGATTTGTAGTTCTTTAACTATTCAAACCACATAAAATAGCTGCAAAAATTATTTTCAATTGATTTTTAAATGACAAAAAATTTCTATATACAACAACTGTATTCTAGTAAAAGTTCAAACATGCATACATCAAAATTCGATCGATTACATGCAAAAAGTGTTCATTTCGGAAAGGAGCCCTGACTATCAAACATTTCAATATTGGAGGTGCATTTAACACCAGTATGTCATATCAAGGTAGGGGGGAACACCAACTCGTAAAATTGCAAACATTTTGAATTAAAAAAATCAGATATACACATGGATCAAAGAAAAAACTATTCAAAAATATAAAAAAACTAGAAAAATATCATATCCTTACCAGATATTTAAAGTAAATTTACAAAAACAAGTTAAAAACTAGAGAGATACCAACTAGATACCAGATAAATGCCAGATATTCACTTGTAACATGTATAATACCAAATTATTACCAGAAAAAACTATTCAAAAATATAAAAACTAGAAAAATACCAGATCACTACCAAATATTTATAAGAAATTTACAAAAACAAGCTAAAAACTAGAGAGATATCAACTGGATACCAGATAAATATCAGATTCTCACTTGTAACATATATAATTAGTGTTTTAAAAATCGAGCCTAGGCGGGATTTTTAAGAACACCACCGTGATTTTGTAAAATCGGGCGGTGTTAGGCGGAGGACCGATTTTTCAGCACCTAGGCGCCATTTTTTAATTAAAAAAATTAATATTTTAATTAAAAATAACATAAAAAACCAGTGTTTTAAAAATCAAGAACACCGCAGTGATTTTTTATTATTTTATGTTTTTTATGTTATTATATATTAAACTGAGTTGTTAATGTTATCATTTTATTATATTAGATTATTAGTATTTATATTATACTAATTATTATGTATTATTAAATATTAAAATAATAAAAAAATTGAATCCGTCTAGGCCTCGCCTAGTCCCCGCCTGCGCCTAGCTCCCGCCTAACGCCTAGCACTTTTTAAAACATTGTATATAATACCAAAATTATTAGCAAAAAAACTATTCAAAAACATAAAAATTAGAAAATACCATATCACTACCAAATATTTACAAGAATTTTACAAAAATAAGTTAAAACTAGAGAGATACCAGCTAGATACCGGATAAATACCAGATACTCACTTGTAACATATATAAGAACAAAGTTATAGCAAAAATTGTAAAAAACAAGAACAATACCAGATATGTACAACAAATTTACAAAAAAAACACAAATACCATATAGATACCAGATAGATATCAGATTGTAAAATCAAGCACAATACCATGTAGATACCAGATAGATACAAGAATTATAGAACAAACTTACAAAACAAACACAAATACTAGATAAATACCAGATAGATACCAGATCTATACAAATGAAAAATCGATCAAATTTCAAAAGTAGAAAACAAACAAATGACAATTTGAAAATGAAAAAGTACCTCAAGTGTCTCCTCCATTTCTTTTTGATGTACCAGCCTTCGAAGGAGTTAAAGCAAACTTCACTACCTTCGATGCCTTCTTTGGAACAACAAGGCTTTTCTTCTGGCACGAAACTTTCTTAGTTCCATAACTATAATGAAAATGAACAAAATATGGTGAAAAGGGAAAAAAAGGAGAAGACAAACCGTATGTAACAGAGGAGAATCAATAGAAGATCGAAAATGAAATTACATACTGTAGGAAGAAAGAAAATGACGAACACGAGCTGAGATTAGGTTAGAATTTGAAAACGCGGCAAAATGAAGAGAAATCGTAAAAAACAAAAAGCAAGTAGAAAGCAAGGAAATCAGTTGATAATGGAGAGAGTGAGAATCGGTTATGGAAGATGTGAAGAGGTTAATTATGAAGCACGTAAAGAGAAAAAAAAAAGGGAAATTGGAGCGTATAAAAAAAATTTGGATTAGTTTTGGAATAAGGGCGGAAAGTCTATTAGTACAACAGGGCATTTTTTACAATTTCTCTTATAAATAACCAAATTATTTATTAATCACATATACTATTATAAAAAAATTAAAAAATTTATAAGGTTATAAATTATTTGGTAGGTAAATAATTATAACCCTTATCAAATCACTAGTACTTCCATGTGTTCTAAAAATAATTTATACATCTCTTTATTTTATGTGTTTCATATTACAACTTTTCTCTGTGTTTTATATCAAAATTGTTAGCATCACAAGTATTTGTTTTAATATTTAGTTTTATTTTGTTAATAATACAAGCTATATAGTCATCGAAAAGTTTTTTTTAACAATTTAAGCCATTTTTATTATTTTCAGGGTATGGTTGCACGAGATAGAAAAAATTTTAGAGTAATTTTAATCCCTAACATTTAAGATATGATGTATAAGACTAATTTTCATTTATAAACAATATTCCCTTTGGTTCCAAATACTAGTCATTTTAGATTTTTTACATTGGTTCCTTTTAATGGAAGAAAAATCTGATGTCCCCAAAATAGTGTTCCCTTCTATATCTCCCATACGTTATTTGATATGTGTAATTATTTTTTTTATTTTTTTATTGTTTACATTTTCTCTTTCCTATTTTTTATTTACTCTTTCATAAAAATGAACAGCGTGTCAAATAATTAATGAAGGGACATGGAAAGAGACACCATTTTAAGGGCAACAGATTTTTTTCCCTTTTAATATGACTTTCAATAATTTTTTCCTAATTTACCCTTGTATATATTAGGAAATAGATTAAATATAAATAAAGGTTATAAGTTGATTATTAAGAAGATAGATAAATTTATCATAAAGTAAAATGATAGATTAGTCATTTTAGTAATACACTAAATGTCTAATTTGTTTTGATAAAAAGTCTAAAATGAATAGTATTTGTAATCGGATAACATATTTAAATTTTGTTAAGAAATTTAATACAAAATGAGACAATATAAAGCACATGAAGGTAAGTATGAAAGGACAAAATGCATGGAGATATAAATTATTTTTCATAATAAAGAGGTATTACTAGTGTATATAGTCTAAACACACGAATGTTATAATTATTTACTTTATTTAGTTTAGACCTGGATGTGGGTCGAGTCTAGTTGGGCTTAGCTAAAAAATGAGTAACTCAAACCCAGCCTAGTCTATGTAAAAAATATGTCGAGGTCGGGTCATAATAAAATAATCAAAACTAAGAAACTACCCGCATGCCTAATAAATAATTTTTAAGAATTAAATTAATATTCATTTCTAAAAAATAGTTAAGAAATACAATTTTAAATACACTATAAAGGTCAAAATTGAGTTTGGATTTTAAACTTCAATAAAATAAATGAAAATTTCAACCATATAATTTTTTTTACGATATTCATTTTCAACCGCATAAAGAAAGGACGTACGAAGGCTATTCAGATGCTTGTAGTCAACCTTATTTTCATTATTGCTAGTGAAAGCACAAAGAGCATGTGTAATAAAAGAGCCAATCTAGAAGTGTGGAGAGCCACAGTATAATTAGGGATGTAAACGAGTTGAGCAGTTCATGATAGTTCAAGTTTGGTTTGGTCATAGCTCGGTTCGGTAAAGCTCGATTAGATTTCGATATCGGCTCGACTATTAACGAGTCAAGACGAGCTTTTAAAGATTCGGTTATGAAACTCGTGAGCAAACTCGTTTAGTTTTTTTAATTACTTTGCTTTTTTATAAAGGCTTAATACATGTTTAGCTACCTTAACTTGTCCCAAAAAACCTGCTGCTCCCCTGAACTTTCAAAATGACCCCGTAGCTCCCTCAACTTTAAAAAAATGACCCCATAGCTCCCTCAACTTTCAAAAAATGCATCACTTTGCTTCCTCTGTGCCACGTGTCATCTTCTGGTTGGTTTGACTTTTTCAAAGGTGCAATTTTTCTGATTTTTTCCCTCCAATCAGAAGTTGACACGTGGCACTGAGGGAGCTACGGGGTCATTTTGTTAAAGTTGAGGGAGCTACGGGGTCATTTTTTTAAAGTTGAGGGAGCTACGGGGTCATTTTGAAAGTTTAGGGGGGCAGCGGGTTTTTAAAGACAAGTTAAGGTAGCTAAACATGTATTAAGCCTTTTTATAAATATCATATATATGATGCGTGCAATATAATGTTTTAAACATTTTTAACTAAGGAAAAATGTATAACATTTAATGAATATATATATATATATATATATATATATATATATATATATATATATATATATATATATATATATATATATAT
>CATIWQ010066569.1:0-22632 GCA_949673415.1 Euphorbia schlechtendalii | reverse complement strand
AATGTTGCTTTCGAATGTTACTCACCACTCATCCTTGCCAAATCGATAAATGTTGTGCACTAACATCAAACTTGTAATACCTAACACTCACAATAACCTTGGACAATTGTAAGTAAAGTATAAGAAATGATAATGTATTCCTTGCACAAAAATAAAAAAATTTTCAAGTTCTTCGAATTTTTAGTTTTATTCATTTTTTTTATTTTACGGGATTTTTACAAATGCGCCCCCACACTTAGAGAACACAATGTCCTCATTGCGAGACATTATAAAAATCAAAATTTTTAACACACAACTAGTCTAAAAATATGAAAAGGAAAAGTAAAGAAAAGAGGAAGCCCGTTTGTTATGAAGGAGAATCCAGGGCCCATGCTGCGATCGCGAAGGCTTGTCGCGATCATGATTTCCCTCAAAACAAGAACAGAAGGTTTTTCTGTATAACGTCACGAGCGCGAGATGTATGTCGAAGTCGCGAACTTCTTTAATTCTTCAAATTTTAGATTTTGTACCTCGAAAAACTTAGAAAAACAAACGTATTAAATATAATTGCCTTCCCCGGACAATTAGATCTCTAGATCGCACTTGCCTTCCTCGGTAATGGCACCAATAACATGTTCATCACTTTTCTACTGATAAATTTAATAGTTTATTCACAAGATTTGGCTATATATCAACGGCGTCAAAAACTTGTTCACATAAAGCAAAGGTGTTGTTAGTACCACTTATCACATAGAAATATGATGATAACTACAAGTATACAGTTGCGATGTAGTTTTAAAAGATATCGATCCCACAGGGAAGGACTAGCTCTAAAGATCAACAAGGGAAAACAGAATAAAGAAAATAAAATATTTTTGGATTTTAGTTGGAATGATGGATGGATAGACAAATGTATAAAAGATTAGAAAAGATAAAAAGTATAAAGATATTCCCTACGAATAAGTATGGCAAAGAAAATATGTAAAATCATCAAAGTTATTACGAACACTAGATTAATTTAACAAACTCGATTCTAGACACTCAGATATTCAATCATTCACCGCAGAGCAACACATGAAATGACTTTTCTAAGTCCAGCGCAAACGAATTAAGACAATTATATAAACCTGGACAACATCAATACTATGCTTAGTACGGGTCGCTCTCACATAGCCATATTTAGCAAGTTACCATTCAAAAATGTTGGCTCACTAAACAGTGTTATATCACAGATCCAGTAATTATACACGATATCATTAACCCTGAAACTACTCTTAAAATTAACTCTAATGCATATAACTTGATTAATATAAAAGACTTAACACGAAATACGCATTATGACACATAGATATATCATAAACTTTGAAATAGAAAGTATAAGTAGAAAGCAAAGCAAAGTTGTAAGGTATGCAAGTGAAAGCTAAAGTTGATCAGACCATATCAACTCTTTAATGGGAGTTGTCAATTCTCGCAATTTCTGCGTTTGCTTTGAATTTGATCTCGGCTCGTACAGAACCTCTGCTGGGATGCTTTTCTTTGTGAATATTGAACAAACGAATGTTGAAGAATGAAAACTTTTATTGATAAGTGCTTTGCAATTACACTCATACAACAAACGCTTGAATATGTATAGAAATCTAGTGATCGAAATAGGGATTCGAATCACTTAAATATTTTCTCGCTAACACTCATGAACGTAGTGAAAACTAGACATTTTTACTCTCTATCTATACACACATTATGCACTACTTTTCCACCCCTTCATTCTGCACCATATACCACTGGTGGTACACTTAATACCCACTAAAGCATGAAAATGTTGAGGATTTGAAGCCCTATTTATAGAGTTTGAAGGGTTGCGTCTATCCAAACAAAGAGTCACATCAATTGGTGAAAGATTGCATCTCTTCACTTTGATTGGTTGGTGAAACTTGATGTTATCCACAATAAATAGGCACCTTTTCATGATTGGTTAACTCTTGATAAGTGTGTTTTCATTGGTAGTTGATGGCGGTTGATGGCGGTTGATCATGCGTATCTGACGGTTGGTAGTTAAGAAGATAACACCAGAAAACTATCCAAGTCACGACCACGATAGACAAGTCACGAGCGTGAATCTTCCTTTGATAGATTTCTGTTCTGAAGTGACCAAGTCACAACCACGAATGATTATCGCGACCGTGAATGAGTTTTCTTTAGAAATTTCCTTGCAACTTCACCGATCTTTGACAGCTTCGATTCTAGGCTAAATCTTCAAGTTCCACACATTATTTTGCACCTTTTCACTCTCTTTTCATAGAATTCCACTTTTGATCATTTTACTCCTAAGATTTACCTAGTATCTGCATTTACATAAAAAACAACTACATACCACGTGAAATCTTTTATATTAAGTATAAAAATGACTCAAACTTTAGTGTTTAATGTATAAATTTATCATGATAATAAGTGTAACTATACACTTATCAGGTACACTTAAACTTCCTCTTGAATGAAGCAATTCAAGTATGTACTCTTAACATCCATTTGAAATAATATGAAATATATATGGGATGCGAAAGCACATAGAATCCTTATTGCTTCAAGCTGAGCTACAAGAGCATAGTTTTCATCATAATCTATGCCTTCTTTCTGGTTGTAGCCTTAAGCAACAAACCTAGCCTTATTCTTGACAACAATGCCATCTTCATCAAGCTTGTTCTTGAAAACCCATTTGGTGCCGATAATTGATTTTCCTTTATGCATTGGAGCTAGATCCCAAACATCATTACACTTGAAGTGATCTAGCTCCTCTTGTTGAACTGACCTTGCGTCATTATTGGATTTGAACATCATCAACAATACTTTTGAGAGGGTGACTACAATGAGTCCTGATCTCTCTTGGAAGACATAGATATACAATGGGAGCCTCTACGCTGGGTTGTTGAGGTGGAGCTTGATCTTTTTCTTCATTGTAGTAGATGGAGAGATCTTCGTCAACTTCTTATTCTTTTGTTGGTTTGGGAATCATAGAGAGTGGTATGCTGAGTTGATTTTCTATTTGAATTATTCCATTGTCTTCATAAGATTGCCATTTATCTACATTGTTAGTTTCATCAAAATCTACGTGCATATGCTAGTCCTTTTGACATATATTCTATATGTCGTGCTGTTAGTTGAGTAACCCAAAAAGATACCTTCATTAGCCTTTGGATCAAAATTCCCTAGTTGCTCCTTGGTGTTTAAAATGAAGAACCTATAGCCGAAAGATCTTAGATGACCAATCTTAGGCTTGCGCCCTTGCCAAAGCTCATAAGAATTTTTCTCAAGAATTGGGCAAAATAAAGGAAAGCAGCAAAAAATTTATGGTCAATACCATGCACTGAACAGAATTCTTCGAAATGAAAGTTCTCAAATTCACATTTATGATCACTTTAGATTTTACTAATTTTAGTTCCTAGTTCGTTTATTATCTAATTAATAAGTTTGACAAAAGACTCAAAGGTTTCATCTTTGATTCTTAGCATGACTACCCAAGTGAATCTCATGAAGTAATCCACAACCACAAATGAGAATCTTTTTTCACCCATGCTCATAGGTTGAACATGACCAAATAAATCTAGGTGGAGGAGCTCCAATAGTCTCTTAGTTAATACTTTGCTTATCAATCTAAAAGACTTTTTAACTTGCTTACCAAGCTGGCAAGCTGAGCAAAGCCTATCTTTCTCAAAGCTAATATTGGGTAAACCCACAAGTAGTAGCTTTTTGGCTAGTTTAGTCAGAATGTTCATATTTATATGACCCAACCTTCTATGCCGAAGCCATAAATTATCCTCCTTAGATACAAGACAAACATTACTAGAGCTTAGGGATAAATCAATCATATACACATTATTAATAAAAGGAGTTAAGAGTATAGTTGAGTCACTCTAACAGTCAATAACTAAGTAACCTACAGAGTCGAATGTAACCTTCCACCCTTTGTCACAAAACTTGGCTACACTTAGCAAGTTGAACTTAAGTCCTTTGACCAAAGAAAACTCTTCAATTAAAGGAGAAACACCGACAGTGCCACATCCGACAATCTTCCCCTTTTTATTATCTTCAAAATAGACACTTCCATTTCTCTTACAGTCCAATAAGATGAACTAGATTTCATCTCTTGTCATATTCCTAGAGCATCCGATATCCAAATACCACAATCCAGTGCCATCATCGGATCTTAGGCTCATCGATAAAATAGTTTTCTTAGGTACCCATGCCTTTAAGTTGGGTCCTCCTTTTTTATTAGTGCTTAGATTAGACCAGTCATACTTGCATGATAACCATTTTTATGCTTAAAGAAAACTATGGCATGTCCAACTTTATCGCAAATGCCAAGCACCACTTTTGTTTTGGGCTAGCTCGCTTTTTTCTTTGTAGAGGAATTTTTCCTCTTAGAATTACGAGTTTGGTTACTCGAAGTAGGACTGTTGACTGGAGGAGGAACCTGTTTCTCCTTTATAGTTGTTATCTCAGCAATCAACTCATCTAATTGCTTTTGAAATACATGATATTCAACTTTTTCTTGAAGAAAGTGGATATCAAGAGATAAGAAAGCAATAGTGTCTTCAAGATCTTCACTTCTCCTAACTAGCCCTTTGATGTTTTGGACTGACTTGTTAGTCAGCTTCATTACATCAAAGATTTCCTGGGAAAATTCTTCTATTGATAAAGGGATTTCAGAATGTACCTTAGCTTGTGAGTTCTTCCCTCTATTGCGCTTAGCTTCAGAGTCAGTAGCTGATGAGTTGCTCTTGCAAGCAGATGTTGAGCTCTCGCCCCTTTCCTTCTTAATCACCATAAAGCATGGTTCAATAAAATTTATCACTTCTTCATTTAAAGATGAAGATTCCTTAGAATTTCTCTAGGTGACAACAAGTGCTTGATGTTTCTTGGTAAACCTCTTCTTATATATATCCTTCTTAGTCTTTGGATATAATGATTGAATATGGCCTTTTCACCACAGCTAAAGTATTTGATATCTTTGATGTGCTCCTTCCTCAGCTCCGTGCCGATAGTGAGTTGGCTTGGTCTTGCTGGGAAACTTCTTCTTGGGAAATTTCCCATCATTTTTCATGAAGCCCTTGAATCGCCTCGTCAGAAGAGCCATCTACTCATTCGAATCACTGTTGGTGGATTCATCTGATGAGTTAGCTTTAAGGATAATAGCTCTACCCTCTTTCTCCTTGCCCTTGCACCTCTTTGAGTCATCATTATATTTCCTCAAGGACATTTCTTAAGTTAACAAGGTGTCTGTCAACTCATCATGGTGGTAGGTTTTAAGATCATTAGCCTCTTTGATCATGCTCTTCTTGGCATCCCACTCTAAAGTGAGAATTCAGAGAATATTCTTCACCATCTCTTCCTCAGTGAACTCCTTGCCTAGTCTCTTCAATTATTAATAATATTAATGAACCTGGGATTCATGGATTGAATACCCTTGTTAGCGCCCATCTGGAACAACTCATGCTCTCTCAGTATAAGGTTAATCTTGGAATCTTTGGCCTTGTCAATCCCCTCATAGGTGATCTCCAGCTTTCTCTAGATTTGTTGCACTGTCTTGCAGCCCGAGAACTTATTAAATTATAAAAGATCTAGCACACAATGTAAGTAGTTGATGGCTGCTTGAGAAGCCTCATATTAGAATCATCATAATCTTCTAGATCTGCTAGGACACGTTCCCCGTTTCATAATAATACTGTAGGAATTTTGGGGCCAAACTCTATATCAAGCCATGCTTGCATGCTTTATGGCTTAATGAAGTTTTTCATGCACTTTTTCCAAAATGTATGATAATTACTATCAAATAGTGGAGGCCTAGTTACAAACATTCCTTCCATGAGGAGTCTAGTTTTACCTAAGTCGGAGCTAATGTTTTTGTAAACCATTTAGGATCTCTAACTCAAAGACGGTGAGTCTATAAGCTAAGCACTTACTCTGATACAAATTGTTGGTCCTATACAGCTTAACTAATATATCAAAAGGCGTGAATGTGTTACTTGGTTCTTTTTAGATTTTATAAAAATTCTTTACCAAGTTCAGTTTTTAGATGTGTGTTTAGTAACTCATGCTAAGTGCAGGTCTAAAAACTATAAACTACTCAACTTTGCTTACTTAGTTTATCTTCAATCATTGCTGAGTAATTTACTTAGCTTAGTTTTGTTTTTCAAGTGTATCGATAAAAATAGAGAGAATGATGGATGAATAAGACATGATGAAGATAAGCAACAAAGGTAAGAAACTTTAACACCTAAGATTTATCCTCGTTTGGCCCCTTGCCTACCTCCATTCCTCGGATTCCTTTCCGAGCTTTAATCCACTAGTGCTTTCCTTCCTTCCTTAGTTGAAGAAGCATTTATAGCAGGTGTAATGATTACATAAAGTACCTTCCTTTCTAACTACCTCTAAATCCATAGTTTAGGTACCCCTCTTAAAACGTACTCAGTTTTTGAACAAAAAAGTGAACTAGGGATTTCAACTTATAAAAACTTTGAATCTTTTTACATTGTTAAATCTAAGGTTTGATTCTCTTATTACAAAAAATTTGAAAGACTTGCATTTGCATTGATTGCTTGATTTAGAATTTCAGAAAGTTGGGAATATTTGGATAGTATTTTAGCTCTTAAGAAATTTGAGGTAATTTACCAAGTTTGAATGTCTTTTTCATTCATCAATCAATACTTGCAAGTTTTTGAAGTAGTCATTGCAAACTTCTCATTCTGACTTTGTTTTCAATTTCTCTTCTCTTTATATCTTTTAAATTTCCCCATTTGAAACAAATTCAAAGACGTCTAGAGATAGAGAATTTGAATGTTGAGGTGCGAGATTAATCAATTAATCTGAATGTGTCAAAAACTTGTTTATCTTCAAGCAATTCCATTTTGATAGAGAGGCGCGTGACATACAATGTGGTGATTTTAAACTTTTCTTATTACTGAACTACAGAGATGCACAAAGACATTGAGAAACAACGCATATTAGATGATTCTTTTTATCTTTGACTTTAGCGAGTATTCTCGAACATTCCTCACTGACACCTTTTTGTTATGAGGACCACTTGATATATCATCATTAATTTTAATGCTTTTTCTCATAAAGAGAATTAAAGGAATATTTCATCCCTCATAAACAACATTAAAAGCACGTGTGTCATTTTATTCTTTAAGTGTCAAAGAGCTTAGCCTTTACAAAATAAAAGCTACTCAGCTACGTTGAGTCCATATGTTATAAACTATGTAATACTAGGCTGAACTCAGATTTTCTCGCTCCATGCCATAGCTTAATTAATACTCAATAAACTGATTTGTTTTCTCTTAAACAAACTCAATTAAAATTGTTTAATTAAGAGTCTACTTAGTACTCAATTAATTTCATTATCCAAGACAATTTTTATTTCCAAAAAGTTTTAAGTATTGTAATGTACTATTAACTTGGGTTCAACACCATAGACCTACATCAATAGAACCCTGCAAATAGTAGAGAATTCTCTTAACAGTTGCTAGGTGAGATTTTTTGGGGTCAGCTTGATGATGTGTGTAATAGCACACCGAATATTGATGTTAGGCCTACTAGTAGCTAAGTACAGGAGTGAACCAATAATACCTATGTAGAACTTGCTATCCATAGGCTTACCAGCTACATCCTTACTCAAAATTGTGTTAGTAGCCATGGAAGTGGACATTAGCATCAAATGCTCCATATCAAACATCTACAAGACTTCTTTGGCATATTTTTCTTGATTGATGAAGATTCCATCTTCACTTTGGTTAATTTGTAATCCTTGGAAAAAGTTGAGCTTTCCCCATTGATATTTCAAATTCACTCTTAATTTTCTTACCAAACATTTTATTCTCGGTATAGACCCCATTTATTAGTCATTTATTTGTTTCAGTGAAGGTCCAATTTGTGTGACCTCGACCATTATGGAACTTGATGAATCTAGACAATCAAATGGGCTTTCTAGAAAAAGAGTATGATCCCCTAATACTCGAAATGTCACGTGCATGTGACTTGATCTAGTTATACAATATTAACTAATACAATAAACTCATTCCATCATATTAAGTACCATCTAGTTTAGTGAGCTCGATTTAAGTGTTTACTCATGTGATAGTCATAGCCATCCCGAAATTAGACTTGTTAATGAAGAACACCACTCATCTTTATGTACCAAGATTGATTAGAAAACCATTCTATTAAACTCATACTCTGATATGAGATTTATGAGTGTGTCCCTTTAATAAAAGGTCTTAAGGTACAACTCCCATTATATCACTATATAATGAGTGATGGATCTAATCTTTACTACTCATCTTACCAATGAATGGTTATTACTATACCTGTAATCATTTGTATCATCCGGATAACAGGTATGCATAAGTATGACCCAAAGTTAATAACTTCCACACAAGGTAACCAATATATTAAGTCTTGGGATACTTGTACAGCTATTGTAATAAGACATGACACCAACACATGAATATAATAATTTCCTAGTGTCTATCTTCTAGAGATCTCCAATGTGTTGAAACCAAGTTAATAATACTTCACAGTAGTAAAAACATTTTTGAAATAGCAAACTATCAAGGATAGTGAAATTAAATAGTACTAAGTAGACTCTTAATTAAATAAGTTTACTCAATTTACTGAACATTTAATTAAGTTATAGCTTAAAGTAAGAAGAGATGAGTGAAGCCGAGTATTACATAGTTTATATGATATAGACTTGGTGAAATTAAGTAGCTTTTTTTTATTAAAAGTTGAGTTCTTTTGACACTTGTGCTTTCAACTTTGTCTATGAGAGATGGAATATTCCTTTAATGCTTTTCACGAGAAAAAGCTTTGAAATGAAAGAAGATTTTCAAGTATCCTCACAATGAAAAGGTGTCAATATAGAATGTTGGAGCTTCCTTGGTAACATCCAACACAAAAGGTATCTTCTAACATTCGTTGTTAGTGCCTCTGTGCAACTCTGTAACATCAGCAACCAAGTGAATAACAAACTTCCACGTTGCATCTTACGCACCTCTCTATCAGAACTTAATTGCTTGAAGTAAACGACGTTTTGATACATCAAGATTAATAGATTAATCTCGCACCTCAACATTTGAATTCGCTATCTCTAAATGTCCTAAAATTTGTTTCAAATGGAAGAAGAGAATTTGAAGATCAAGTGACGATAAAAAGTTTGCAATGGCTTCTTCTAAGACGTTCAAGTGCAAATAGAATAATGAAATAGATGTTCAAACTTGGTGAATCACCTCGAATTTCTTAAGAGTTGAAATACTATCAAATTATTCCTAGCATTCAAAAATTCAAACTCAAGCATTCTAAAGAAAAGGCAAATTGCTCAATCTATTTGTGGTATAGTGAAATAAAATTAACATTTCAAAAGAATTCAATGTGTACAAGTCAAAATCTTTAGCTCACAATCTCTCAATTAAACCTTAGTGGCAATTTAGGAAGGGTACCTAAATTGTATTTGACTAGTAATTAAAAAGGATGGTACATTTTGTAATCATTTCTATCTGCTATAAAGGCTTCTCTGCCTAAGGAAGGAAAGAAACGCTAGTGGATTGAAAGGAAACCGGGGACTAGAGGCAGGCTTAGGACCGAACCGGCATAAAATCTCAAGTATTGAAGTTCTACCCTTTATCTTTGTTTAATAATGTCCTTGCTCATTCATCATTCTCTATGTTTTATAAGTCTTGCTTCAAAAACCAATCCAAGCAGAGTAAAGTACTCAGCACAGATTGAAGATAAACTAGTAAGCGAAGTTGATTAATTTATAGTTTTTAGACTAGCGCATAGCATTAAGTTACTCAACATGCATCTAAACATTAAACTTGGAAAGAATTTTATAAATCTTAAAAAGAACAAAGGAACAGCGTTCACCCCCTTCCACTCTTTGATAGCCAACACTATAAGTTTTGGAAAAGTTGCATGAAAAACTTCATATAGTAACTGAGCATACAAGAATGGATAGCTATTAAATTAGCCCTAAAATTCCCATAATCCTACTGAATGTGGAGAGAGTCCCAATTAATCTTCAAGACTATGATGATGTCTCAAATTGAATTTTGTGGCCATCAATTACTTACATTGTGTGTTAGATCTTGCAAAATTTCTGTGAGATAACACAAGAAATCTAGAGGAAGCTGGCAATCACCTATAAGGGGATGACATGGTTAAGGAGTCGAAATCAACCTCATGCTCAAGGAGTATGAGTTGTTCCAAATGGGCACCAGCGAGGTTATTCAATCCATTAATACAAGGTTCATTGGTATCATTAATAAACTGAAGAGATTGGGTAAGGAGTTCACCAAAGAAGAAATGGTGAAGAAAATTCTCCATGTTCTCATTATTGAGTGGGATGCCAAGAAGAGTACCATCTAAGAGGCTCTTAATTTTGAGACATACAACTATGATGAGATGATAGGCACCTTGCTGACTCATGAAATGTCCCTAAGGGAATATAATGATGACTCCAATAGGGGTAAAGGAAAAGAGAAAGAAGGCAGAGCCATTTTCCTAAAAGCTAACTCATCATATGAATCCACCAGTAATGATTTAGATGAGCAGATAGCACTTTTAATGAAGCGATTCAAGTACTTCATGAAGGATGGGAAATTCAATAAGAAGGAGTTTCCTAGTAAAATCAAGTCAACTCAACACCAGCGAGAAGCTAAAGAAAGACCCAAGAAGGAGCATAACAAAGGCATCAAGTGTTTTTGCTGTGGTTAGAAGGGTAATATCTAGTCATCCTATCCTAAATCTAAATGAAAAGATTCAGGAAGAGTTCCCCAAAGAAAAATGAGGCACATGCTACCGTCTGTAGCAATTCGAAAGAAACTTCATCATCGGATGAAGAAGCTTCCGATTCCATGAAATACTGATTGATGATGAATGAGAATGATAGGGGTGAGAGCTTCGCATCTGCTTCCTAGAGAAATTTATTAACAGCTGACTCTGAAGCTGAGCGAAACAAAGAAAAGAATCTGCAAATTGATGTACATCTTGAGATCCCTTTGTCAGTTGAGGAGTTCACCCAGGAGCTCTTTGATGTTATGAAGTTAACTAACAAGTCAGGCAAAAACATCATAGAGCTAGTGAGGAGAAGTAAATATCAGGAAGATATAACCGCTTCCTTATCTCTTGATATCCACTATCCTCAAGAAAAAGTTGAATATCATGAATGTCAAAATAGCAAGCTCACTAAGCAATTAGATGAGTTAACTGTTGAGATAACAACGTTAAAAGAGAATCGGGTTCCTCCTCTAGCCAATAGTCTAACTTCGAGTAACCAAACTCATAATTCTAAGAGGAACAATTCATCTACAAAGAAGAAAGCGAGCCAACCCAAAGCAAAAGTGGTGTGTGGCTTTTTTGGAAAAGTTGGACGTGCCACAACTGTAGGCATAAAAATGGTTATTATGACGAGTATGACTAGTCTAATTTAAGCATTGCTAACAAGGGAGGACCTAACTTGAAAACATGGGTACCTAAGAAAACATAAATTTTGCAGGTGAGCATAAGATCTACTGATGACACTTTTGGATACTGAATGCTCT
This sequence comes from Euphorbia schlechtendalii, assembly GCA_949673415.1. Taxonomy (NCBI): domain Eukaryota; kingdom Viridiplantae; phylum Streptophyta; class Magnoliopsida; order Malpighiales; family Euphorbiaceae; genus Euphorbia; species Euphorbia schlechtendalii. The sequence continues at coordinate 11,062 of CATIWQ010066569.1, read as the reverse complement.
AGGCATATGATAGGATATGAAAGCCAGTTCATCTCATTAGAGCATAAAAAATGGGAGTGTCATCTTCGAAGACAACCAAAAAGGGAAGATTCTTTAATGCGGTACTATTGGTATTTCTTCTTAAATCGAAGAGGTGTCTCTGGTCAAAGGACGTAAGTTCAACTTGCTCAGTGTAGCCTATCTTTGTCACAAAGGTAGGAAAGTTACATACGATGGTTGCTTAATTATTGACTATAAGACTGACTCAACTATACTCTTTGTTCCTAGAATTAACATTCTGTATATGATTGATTTATCCCTGGTCTCCACTAATGTTTGTCTTATATCTAAGGAGAATGATTCGTGGCTTTGGCATAGAAGGTTAGGTCATATAAATATGAACATTCTATCCAAACTAGGTAAAAAGCAATTAGTTGTCGGTTTACTCAATATCAACTTTGAGAAAGATAGACTTTACTCAGCTTGATAGCTTAGTAAGTAAGATAAAAAGTCATTTAGGCCTATAAACTACGCTGTAACTAAGAGACCGTTACAACTCCTCTATTTAATCTAGCTAAACCTATGAGAATAGGTGGTAAAAGTTTCTCATTGGTGGTAGTGGATGACTTCATGAGATTCACTTGGATAGTCTTGCTGAGTAGCAAAGATGAAACCTTTGAGTCATTTGTCAAACTCAGTAATCGGATAATGAATGAACTAGGAACTAAAATCATTAAATTTGAAGTGATCATGGATGTGAATTCGAGAACTTTCATTTCAAAGAATTCTGTTTAGTGCATGGTATTGACCACAACTTTTTGCTCCTTATACTCCTCAATGACATGGAGTTGTAGAAAGGAAGAATAGAACCATAGTTGAAATGGCTTGATCGATACTGAGTGATAACAATCTACCAAAGTACTTTTGGGGAGAAGTTGTTACCACAACCTATTATATCTTGAATTGAGTTTTAATTCACCCAATTCTTGAGAAGACACCCTATGACCTTTGGTGAGGGCATAAGCCTAACATTGGTCATCTAAAGTCATATGGCTATAGGTGCTTCATTCTAAACACCAAGGAGCAGCTAGGAAAGTTTGATCCAAAGGCTGATGAAGGTATTTCTTTTGGTTACTCAACTATTAGCAAGGTACATAGAATATATGTAAAGAGGACCTGCTTATTCGAGGAGTCTACGCATGTAGATTTTGATGAAACTAACAATCCAGATAGACGACCATCTTATGAAGATGAAGGAGTACACCAACAAGAAAATCCACTTAGCATGCCACTCTCTGTACTTCCCAACCTAGCACAAGAGCTAGAAGTTGAGGAAGTTATATTAACAAAGATCTTTCAATCAATTTCAACGAAACAAAAGATCAACCTCAACCTCAACAACCTAGCATAGAGACTACCATTGTAGATTCGAGTCTTCCAAGAGAAATTAGAACTCATATCAATCATCATCTCGAAAGCATTGTTGATGGTGTTCATAATCCTGTTATGACATGAGGTTAGCTTAGTAGAATGATGAGCCATCCAGCTTTCATCTCATTGATAAAACCCATGAAGTTCGAAGATGCAAAAGGAGATTATTATTGGATGATCATGTTGCAAGAGGAATTAGATCAATTCAAAATCAATGATGTTTGGGATCTAGTTCTTAAACCCGAGGAAAAATCAATTATCGGTACCCAATGGATTTTCAAGAACAAGCTTGATGAAGATGTGTTATTGTCTAAAGACTATAGTTGGTAAGAAGGTATAGATTATGATGAAACTTAAGCTCCTGTAGCTCTACTTGAACCAATCAGGATCCTATATGCTTTTACATCTCATATGAACTTCAAGCTATTTCAAATGGATGATAAATGTGTGTTTTGAATGGCTTTATTCAAGAGGAAGTATATGTGTGTCAACCCCCAGGCTTTGAAGATCCGAAGAATCCTGAGCATGTCTTTAAATAGAAGAAAGCTCTCGACGGATTGAAGCAAGCTCCTAGAGCTTGGTATGAGAGGTTGACCAATTTCCTTATCATCAAAGGCTATGAAAGGGGAAAGGCATAAATGACTCTATTTATGGAGCGAAAGAAGGAAGATGTGTTGCTTGTCTATATCTATGTGGATGATATCATTTTTCCCATTTGACACAAATTCTAAGATGTATAGAGACAGAGATTTTGAACGTTGAGGTGCGAGATTAATCTGTAAATCTGAATGTGTCAAAAACTCGTTTTATCTTCAAGCAATTTTGTTTTGATAAAGAGGCGCATGACATAAAACATGGAGATTTTACATTTTTCTAATTGCTGAATTGCAGAGATGCGCAGAGACATTGAGAAACGATGAATATTAGAGGATTCTTTTTGTCTTTGACTTTAACGAGTATTCTCTAACATTCCGTATTGACACCTTTTTGTTGTGAGGAACACTTGAAATATCTTCATTAATTTAATGCTTTTTCTCCTAAAGATAATCAAAGGAATATTTCATCCCTCAAAAACAATGGTAAAAGCACGTGTGTCATTTTATTATCTAAGTGTCAAAGAGCTTAGATTTTACAAAATAAAAGCTACTCAGCTACGTTGAGTCTATACCTTATAAACTATGTAATACTAGGCTGAACTCAGCTTTTCTCACTCTATGCCATAACTTAATTAATACTCAATAAACTGATTTGTTTTCCCTTAAACAAACTCAAGTAAACATGTTTAATTATGAGTCTTCTTAGTACTCAATTAATTTCATTGTGCTAGACAATTTGTTATTTCTAAAAAGTTTTAAGTATTGTTAAGTACTATTAGCTTGGGTTCAACACCATAGATCTGCATTAATAGAACCTTGCTAATACTAGAGAATTCTCTTAACAGTTGCAAGGTGAGATTTTTTGGGTTTAGCTTGATAATGTGTGTAATAGCACACTGAATATTAAATGTTAGGCCCACTAGTAGCTAAGTAAAGGAGTGAACAAATAATACCTCTATAGAAATTGTTATCTATAGTCTTACTAGCTACATCCTTACTCAAAATTGTGTCAGTATCCATGGAACTGGACATTAGCATCAAATGCTCCATATCAAACTTCTACAGGACTTCTTTGGCATATTTTTCTTGATTGATGAAGATTCCATCTTCACTTTGGTTGATTTGTAGTCCTAGGAAAAAGTTGAGCTTTCCCCACTAACATTTCAAATTCACTCTTCATTTTCTTGCTGAACTCCTTACACAGCTTCTCTAAATAGAAGATCGGAAAAAATGAAAAAATGCACCAAAAACATGCAATGAGTTTCCAAAAGTTCATTATCTTATCCATCCAATGTGAATATGTGATTTTAGGAGCTTGAAAACATCGAGAAGAGATCCTCAAAGCCTTTAGTCTTGATTTTTTAGAAGAAAAAGTGACTTAGCAGATTTTTATCAGGGAATAGGAAACCCGGGAGATAGATTTGAGTCTTTAACTCTCATAACAAAAGGAGAAATAAGGATTTTCAAAGAAAAAACCTAAAGGAAATGAAAGTAGGCATTTTTTTTCACAACTTTCTCCAAAAGCCTGAAAAGAATTTCTCTTTATAAATGATACCCAAAAGTTGAAAAAGTTTAAAAGAAAAAAATAACTCTCAAAACCTAATTTATAGGCTTCTATAGATGTAGGTAAAAATGGTAAAAAGTGAATTAGCATTAGGGGTAATTCTGGAAACATTTATAAAAAGTTTGTTGAAAAAGTAAGTAAGAACTAGCCTTGCCACATGGGTAAGGCCGGCACTGGTCCATCTTGGTAATGACTGGGCTGGAACTGGTTCGTTGGGCGAACTAGTATCGACCTACCATGGGTTGTGTCCAGCCCTAAGCCGGTCCAGGTGGTTCAAATTTGGATTTTTTGAGTTAGCTTTTTGGTGGTTTTTTGATGGTTTTTGATTGGTTTTGGTGGTTTAGAAGATTCTATTCAAATGATTTTTGTTTCCAAAAGATCCAAAGATCTCCTCTAAATGTCTCAAAATCCGATGCGGATCACTAGAACTAGAGAGTAAATGAAAATATTTTTCATCATTGCTTCACGAGAGGGACCTAGAATTATTACCTTGTTGAAAGGTTAGGGAATTCTATGGAAGTGAATTTTAAATTTTAGGTGAACTCCATGGGATAGAAGAATTAAAATGTAGGAACGTGTTAAAATATTAAGTGATTTTTGTTAAAAAATATGATAAAGTGGCTTTTAGAGAAAAATTAAAATAATAAACAAATGGCAATGCGCGGAAGTGGAGAGGAACATGGAGGAATTCAAGGCGATGGAGGCCCAAAGATGGAGCGAAGGCCAGGAGGGTATAGGCACGGAGGATGGAGATAGAGCGGAAGCTGGACGTCGAGAGTTGGAGCGGAGGCACAAAGGCCGGAGTGAAGACCACAATGGTAGAGGTGGAGCAAAGGAGATGTGGGCTTTGGGTCTAAGATTGAGTTGCCTATACAAGGAGATCAATTCAAAATTTTCATTTCATTTTTCACCATTTATCATTTTTTAATTTCAAAGTTTCTCTCTCCAGAATTTTCTTCCTTCCCTTTAGCTAAAATGAAAAACAAACTTTCTAATCATTTTTAACTTACCCTCTACGACTCGAGGATCTCAGGGAGGGGGTCCTATGGGATGCAGGCTTGTTTAGTTACATATAGTTATAGACTTCGAGCAACTGACTGGTTCATGGGCTAAACTCCATAGTCACTCATTACCTTGGTGACTACTTGAGAGGACCATTTATCTCAGCTACAAGTATTCTTCAAACTCACTAATTTTTGTTTGATTTCGATTTATCGAATAGTTTATTTGAGTAAATTGGAATTTAAGAGTAGCTTTAAATATGATAAATGCGTATAAATTCCATGCAACTTATAAAATTATCTTAGGATTAATTATGCATGAATTTATCCATGAGAAATTTCTAAAATTAGGTAAGAAACACAAAAGAGAGTCAGTGAAGGACAAAATGGGACAAATCTATCCCTGTTTATATACCAGCGTGATGCCCTAGACCGGTTCTGACTTATGGTCTAGTGCCGATTCGACATACAAGGGGAAGAACAACATCGATATCGATGCTATTCTCGGGGAGAATTGAATGGTCAGGTTGGTATTGGCCTATCCCTTTGTACCAGTTCTAACCATTAGGCTGACACTGGGGTCCCTAAGAACACTCTTACAAAATTATAAAAACATTTAATTAATTTTACTAAAAATGAGAAATCTATGAATAATGCTTTTTGGTTAAGATTGAATTAGTTATCAAGTTAATTTAATTTGGACTTAAATTTTTAAATTTGACAAGTTACTTTACACCAAGAATTAATGCAACCTAAGTGAGATGCATGAGTACATATCTAGATGTTTCATTGCGACTTCCACAAGTCTAGGAAATATTAGACCATCAGCACCCTTAGTCAATGTGAACAGTGGTGGGCACAGAATCATGTGGATGCCGAGGCGAGACGGGATAAGCGCCCGGTGGAGGTAGTGGAGGCTACCGAATTTTGTCCACTGAAGGGATTCAGACATATTATTCTCGATATAATGGGGAGGTGGAGAGAGACCACCCATACCTTCCACTTGCTAATTGGGGAGCTCACTATCACTTCATCGAATATCGTGGTGATCATTGGGCTTTGCTAATAATGAGGACATTGTGCTACGTTATCTTAATACACGGTTTCCCCTACCGTCAAGTAATCAAAGCTTTATAATGTTTGATCCGAGTTCAGCATCCATCGAAGGCCATATTGCTTTATAATTGAGTGATATCCTAATGGGATCGACACAAGGAGATTACAGATGAGTAGATATCTCAGTTCGTCAAGTCTTTCATTGTTGTCCTCTTATCCCCAATTTTCTTTCCCATTTTGAGTAGCCAACTTAATTATATTGTGCTTTCTTCTCTCGAGGATTTGAATTCCATCTCTGGATTGAACTAGTGCAGGGCCATCCTAGGCTAGACATATTATGGGCTTGATTTTTATACCCACCGATCGATGTAGGAGTTAAAGGCTAGACACCTCTTAATTCTAGTGACCCTTAGATTTACTCTCATTATTGCTTTTAATATTTTGATTGTTTTGGTGTGATTGACTGACCATGTTATTTCAACTATTAGCTATTGTTCGCCACTTTTCTACTGATAAGTTTAATAACTTATTCACAATTTTTTGGCTTTAAAGTACATGTGTTGTCAATACCACTTATCAAATAGAAAAATGATGATAACTGCAAGTATACAGTTGTGATGTAGTTTTAAAAGATATCGAACCCACAGGGAAGGAACAAGCTCTAAAGATCAACAAGAGAAATGGAATAAAAGAAAAGAAAATAAATGATTTTATTTTAGTTGGGTAGGATGGGATATGATGTGGATAAATGTATATAGATCAGAGTAGAAGAAATCAATATAGATTATCCCTACGAACATGTATAGCAAAGAAAATATGCAAAATCAACAAAGATATTACGTACACTAGACTAATTTAACAAATTCGGTTCTAGATATTCAGATATTTAATTATTCACCGTATAGCAACACATGAAATGACTTTTAAAAATCTAGTGCAAACTAATTAAGATGATTATGCTTAGTACGGGTCGCTTACACATAGACGGTTCCATAACTGTTGGCTCACTAAACAAAGTTATAATCACAAATCTAGTGATTATACACAATCTCGTTAACCCCAAAACTACTCTTAAAGTTAACTCAAAAGCATATAACTTGATTAATATAAAAGACTCAAAATGAAATACACATTATGACACATAGACATACCATAAACTTCCAAATAGAAACTATAAGTAGAAAGCAAAGCAAAGTTGTAAGGTATGCAAGTGAAAGATAAAGTTGATCAAACCGTATCCACTCTTTAATGGGAGTCATCAATTCCTGCAATTTTTGCGTCTACTTTGAATTAGGTCTCGACTCGTAAAGAAGCTCCACTAGGATGCTATTCTTTGTGAATATCGAAACAAAAATACTAAAGAATGAAAACTTTTATTGATAAGTGATTTGCAGTTATACTTATACAATAATCGCTCAAATGTGTAGAGTAATCTAGTGATTGAAATAAGGTTCGAATCACTTATACATTTTCTCACTAACTTAGAATGAAACGAACTTTACACGATTTTTCTTTCTATCTAAACACCATATATGCCACTATCACTCTCTCTACCATCCATTCCATGAAATTTGTGAGGTTTGGAGCCCTATTTATAGAGTATGAAGGGTTGCTTCTAACATACGAAGAGTTATGTCCATTGGTGAAAGATTGCATCACTTCATTGTGATTGGTTGAATTGATTTAATCTTATCCACAATGGATAGGCACCTATTCATGGTTGGTTGACTTCCAATAGGTGTCTATTCATTTGATAGTTGATGGTAATTGATCTATTTTATTCGGCGGTTGAAAGAAGATAAGGGTTGATAAAAAATCATCAAGGTCGCGATCGTGAATATATATCACGATCGTGAATACTTGGTTGGCAACTTTCTATTCTGAAGAATATTAAGTCATGATTGAGAATGGTTATCGTGATCGTGAACTATGTTTTTCTTCAGAATCCTTCTTATAACTTTATCGATCTTCGACAACTTCTATCCTAAGCCAAATCCTTAAGTTTTATGCATCTTTTTCCACCTTTTTCACTCTTTTTTCATAGATTTCCAACTTTAATCATTTTCTTCCAAGATTTACCTAGTATCTGCATTTGCATCAAAAACAACTACATACCACGTGAAATCTTTTATATAAAGTATAAAAATGACTTAAACTATGGTGTTTAATGTGAAAAATTATTATGATAATAAGTGTAATTATACACTCATCAGCTTTCTATTATCGAGTTATCTCTCCACCTCAAGTAGTGGGAGCAGTCCCTGCTGACACCAATTTCATCTTCTACTAGATGATGCCCTGGACAGATAAGATGGATAGGCATAACTAGTATAGAGAGCACCTCTAATGTCTCCATTGCAGATGAGTGTACTTCTTTATGTTCATAAATGCCTTATTCATTCATTATTGCACACTACTTCTTAATTGTTGTTCTTATGACATCTTCGAACAAAACCCTAGTATACTATGGTTGATAAAGCTTATAATTTGATTATTCAATGATACGTCCATCATTTATGCCTCCTCCTTGAGTGCCCCTATACCCAGGAGTGGTATTTTAGGGAGAGGATTCAACGATGGAGGATAAGTAGGACTGCCAAGAGGAGGGCCCCACCAAACATGCCTCCCAGAGCTTTTAGGCCACATTTGATGTCAAATAATGAGTTCGCGATCTTTAATAAGGATTGAGGGTGGAGGATACCTTCCTTCCACCATCATACAAGGATCTCATGACCCATCTCCTTCCTCCCCACCCAAGGAAGTGGGATGATGAAGAGTTCCTAGAGCTAGCAGTTGATGATGCTCATAAGGACTTGAATGACGGTGATGATGATGACTTGGATGGTCCTCTCATGAAAGATGATGATGATGACCATGCTATGGAACCTCCACCTACCACTGCAAACTCAACTACCTCGGATAGACGAGCGACTAGTTCTAGCACCAAATCTCCTAGCTCTACTAGATCGAGGTGCATGATGCCTTTACGCAATGTAAGAATTCTTACTATTCTCTTGCTTTGATGTATTTCTTTTCATTGCATTCTTATTTTGATTTTGAAGTTTATTTCTCTTCTTATGGTAGGCTTGCAAAAAGAGACTGAGATTTATGGAACGAGTCGTCCACGATGAGTTCATCACATAGAGAGGCTGATAAGAGGGAGACATGGTTCCTTCCCCAAAGCCTTCCTAGGAGCCTGTCAAACAGACATTGACACTGAGATTGATAAAGGGGATCCTCCACTAGGATTTGGACACTACTTTTCTATTGATGAGCCAGCTCGGAGAGAGAGATTTGATACATGAATCGTAGCTTACTCTCCCTTTAAGCTTCTAACTAGTTGATGCCACCCTTATGAATATTTTAGATACACATCCTTTGGCTATTAAAATCTTTCTTGGATCTTCATGACTAACACTTGACTTTTTAATTTCTTATGCAGGTGCCCATTCTTATGGTGGAGAAACTCGATCATGGCTTATTCTTTGTTTACGATCTAATGATGGTGTATGATACACTTGCCATGGTATGTACTTGCAATGATTTATTTAATGTACTTAGTTTATGTATGAGAATGCATGATTATGTATGTATGAATGTGGGTTAGTCATTTATTTGTATGCATATGAAGTGAATGCTGATTTTTATTCTTTTTTTTTATTATTATTCTTGATCTCAAGGCATTTTTACTTAACCTACTTACCTAAACACTCTAATTGTTGCAATTTATGCTCCATACAACTCTCACTAGTATGGTAATAATTATGTATCCTTCATATATATTTTTGAAGTGATTGAATTTTATACTCTATATCACTTCTTATGCACCAATTTTTTGTGCTTGAACCAATTATTCATGCTTTCCAATTACTAGATTTTTCCACACCAATTATCATTCATGTGTGCACCCATTTCACATGTTAAGCATAATCTTTTACCTTAATGGTTGTAGTTTCTACTCTGTACTATTCCTCACCTTTTGCATAACTCATTGACTATGCTCACATTTTTTTAATCAATGATGTTATCCTTTATTGATTGATACCTTAAGTATTATAACTATAGTTTCCTTCATACTTTAGTATACTTGATAGTTGTAAGATGTAACAGCAAACCACAAGCAAAGCAAAACTTATCCAAAAATTTATAGACATACTCACTTAGAAATAATCCAATGATAGGAAAAGATTATACTAACATACCTACCATGTATGCAACATGAAAACTTAAGCATATACTTACTTATACTGTGTCAAAAACTTATTCCTAAGAAATTTTTTCTTGCTCGAAAAGAATTTCGAAATTATTTGTCGAAGACAAATCTATCTCTTATCACTCTCTCTCCAATGCTTAAATATGTCTTGTATATGTCTTCATCTTATATAACACATTAGTAACATGAAAGAAAAACTTTAACTATAACTTATAATGAGATTAAAGTATAAGTAAGACATGGTTAAACAATTACTAGAATATCATTTTCTGATTTTATTTCAAACACACAATATGATTTTTTCATTTCAGTAATTTTATGTTTCAAGGTGAAAAAGAAAATTAAAATAAAATATGGAAAAATAAAATTTATTTTCTCCGCCCACATGAAAAGTAGAAATATCTTCATTGTTTGGAATCTCACCATACTAAACCTATAAAAGAGAAAATGAAATTAAACCTAAATTACAAAAATAAATAAATAAAAAAGAAAAAGAAAAAAGTAAAGAAAATCAAAACCTGTTTAAGAATCTAAGAAATCAAAATCTCTAGGAATAGGCGAAATCTTATTATTTTCCTTCTGAAGGAAAATACTCATCTTCTTGTTTAAAGAGTAGTTTCACTTTGTCATTACCTGAACATCTTGTTGAATTATTTCTATGTCATACATGCTTTTTGTGAGCAGATAACATTTTAGACTAGCGTGAATGTTGTGGGGCATGAGCCCATGAGATGGGGCATGGGAGCTATGAGCGGGCGACACGAAGCGGTGGGCCGAGAGCACGCGGGATCATAGACGCGGTCCATTGGGGTGTTTGAAAAAAAAGAAGAAAAAAGCACCGGGTCTGGGTCCTAGGAAAAAGGTTTGAAAGAGAAAAAAGGCGAAAACATTTAAAATCGATTCGAACCTGAATCCACCATCTCTTAGTGTGGAGTTACCACCTGGATTAGCTCTTTCTAGGAATTAGAGTCCTATGAGGCTTAATGTCCAGGGGGCGGCCCACCAAGACACAAAGATTCGGATCCGGGATAAGTTGCTTATTTCTTATTGGATCACATTAAATTACATCTAGAGAAAACTGTTTTCTTTTAATTGTGCATATTCGCACTTAGGTCATTTTGGAGTTTATATGCATGAACCACGTATTGCAAAATAATAAATCATTCACAAAGCAGAAAAATAAACCATCCACAAAATAGTAAGTAAATGCGGAAAGTAAGTG
>CATIWQ010066554.1:0-21846 GCA_949673415.1 Euphorbia schlechtendalii | reverse complement strand
AACTTATCGGAAGCATTAAACTAAAACTATATAACTTATACTAATTCATGTTGCATTGAAAATATATATCGAAACTTACTTGGAATGTTGCTTTCGAATGTTACTCACCACTCATCCTTGCCAAATTGATAAATGTTGTGCACTAACATCAAACTTGTAAAAACTTAACACTCACAATAACCTTGGACAAATGTTAATAAAGTATTAGAAATGATAATCTATAATTAACAAAAATATCAAGAAAAATTTTCAAATTCTTCGATTTTTTTATTTTATTCAATTTTTTAGATTTTTCAAGATTTACAATTGCCCCCCTACACTAAAGAACACAATTTCCTTATTGTGAGAGATTTTATTAAAAAATAAAAAATGAAACAAACAACTAACTAGTATAAAAAATATGAAAAAGAAAAGTAAAGAAAAGAGAGAAACCGTTTATTGTGAAGGAGAATCCGGTTCCCATGTTGCGATCGCGAAGACCTGTTGCAATCATGATTTCCTTCGAAATAGGAATAGAAGGTTTTGTTATATAATTCACGAGCGTGATATATAGTCGCGGTAGCGATCTTCTTCAATTCTTCTATTTTTTTCAATTTTTAAACTTAGTACCTAGAAAAACTAAGAAAAACAGACGTATTAAATATAATTGCCCGTTCTCCGGCAATTTGATCTCTAGAACGCACTTGCCTTCCCCAGTAATTTGATCTTTAGGATGCTATTGCCTTCCCCGACAACGGCGCCATAAACTTGTTCGCCACTTTTCTACTGATAAGTTTAATAATTTATTCGTAAGATTTGGCTATATATTAATGGTGCCAAAAACTTGTTCACTTAAAGCATAGGTATTGTCATTACCACTTATCAAATAGAAAATGATGATAAATGCAAGTATATAGTTGTGATGTAGTTTTAAAAGATATCGAACTCACAGGGAAGGAACCAAGTCTAAAGATCAATCAGGAACACAGAATAAAGAAAATAAAATAGATTTGATATTTTGGACAAGAGGGTTAGAATGAAGAATGAGTAAATATAGATATGAAAGATTAGAGAATCTAAATATATAGATTTTTCCTACAAAATAAGGATAGCAAAGAAAACATGCAACTTTAACAAAGATGTTACGATTCACTAAACTAATCTAATAGACTCGGTTCAAAATATACAGATGTTCAATTATTTGCCTCAGAGCAACACATGAAATAACTTTTCTAAACCTAGCCCAAACGAATTAAGAGAATTATATAAACTTGGAAAACGTCAATACTATGCATAGTACGGGTCACTCTCACACAGCCACATTTAGCAAGTTACCATTCCAAAAATGTTGGCTCACTAAACAGCGTTATATCACAGATCCAGTGATTATAGATGATTTTGTTAACCCCGAAACTACTCTTAAAATTAACTCCAACGAATATAACATGATTAATATAAAAGACTTAACATGAAATAAGCATTATGACACATAGACATATCATAAACTTCGAAATATAAAGTATAAGTAGAAAGCAAAGCAAAGTTGTGAGGTATGCAAGTGAAAGTTAAAGTAGATCAAACCGTATCCACTCTTTAATGGGAGTCGTCAATTCCCGCAATTCCTGCGTCTGCTTTGAATTCGGTCTCGGCTCATACAGAACCTCCGCTAGGATGCTATTCTTTGCGAATATCGAACAAATGAATATTGAAGAACAACAACTTTTATTGATAAGTGATTTGCAAGTACACTTATACAAAAATCACTCGAGAATATAGAGAAATCTAGTGATCGAAATAAGGATTCGAATCACTTAAACATTTTCTCGATAACACTTATGAACGTAGCAAATTCTGTATCTATACACACACTATATCTCTCTCATGCACTCTAATGTTTTCCCTCTGCTTAATTGCATGAAATTGTCAGGTTTGGGGCCCTATTTATTAAGTTCGAAGGGTTACGTCTATCCATACGAAGAGTCATGTCCATTGGTGAATGATTGCATCACTTCATTGTGATTGGTTGAGAAGCTTCAATCTAATCCACAATGGATGGGTACCTTTTCATGAATGGTTGATTTCTTATAGGTGTTTATTCATTGGTAGTTGATGGAGTTTGATCATCCTTATCTAGCGGTTGGTAGTTAAGAAGATTAAACTAGAAAACCATCTAAGTTGTGACCACGATATACAAGTCACGACCGTGAATCTTTGATTGGTAGATTTCTATTTTGAAGAAGAATATGTCCTGACCGTGAATGATTGTCGCGACTGTGAATTGCATTTTTCTTCAAAATTCTCCTTGTAACTTCATTGATCTTTGACAACTTCGATCCTAAGCCAAATCTTAAGTTCCACGCATCTTTATGCACCTATTTCATTGTTTTTTCATAGAATTCCAATTTACATCATTTTACTCCCAAGATTTACCTAGTATCTGCATTTGCATAAAAAACAACTACATAACACGTGAAATCTTTTATATGAAGTGTAAAATGACTTAAACTATAGTGTTTAGTGTATCAAATTAATATGAAAATAAGTGTAATTATACACTTATCACAAGGAACGATTTTAACAGAAAGAGATTAGGGTTCTTGAGAGAAATTTTCTTTGAGAGTTAAAATTGCAAGAAGTTTTCTCTCTCTAGCTAGCTCTTCCTTATATAGCCCCTTCAATTGTAAAATAGTACATGGCGCTCTCACAAACCAAGATCAAGTTTAAATGGTGAGATTGAATAAGGAATTAACTGACTTAGTAAAATGATGTAGTTTTTGTTTCAAATTGTTCCAATTCAAAATGCCAGTTCAATATAGTGGCTTTTGAGAATTTAACCAGGCAAATAAAACTAACAGTGTAACTTAAAAAAACTAATGGGGTTAAATACATGTTACCTCATTTTGCTAAGTTGAGACTTGATTTTCAACACTTAGCCATGGGGTTCACCATTCTAATCAGCTCTTTGAGAATATTGAATAGCTCTTTTCCTAATGGTTTGTTGGAATATCAGCTTGATGTTCCTTTGAAGGAACATACTCCAGTTTGACATCTCCCCTTTGTTGGTTAATCAAGACAGTAATTGAACATGCAACGTTGTAAGGAGGAATTTTAAAACTTAAAATTAACCTTAGAGAATCTCCTAAGCATGTCATGATTGATATAATCTAAGTTGAAACGTTCCATAGATGCCAATAGGTTTACAAAACTTATAAAAGAAACCCTAACATCTAAGTTTAGAACATTACCAATTGATGTGTGCTTCTCTCTTCTTCTGGATGTGGCATTCCCATAGAGAAATCCAATAGATTTCAGTTGGTACTAGCCTTTAAACTAGGTTTGCCTCTACGATTGATCCACATGGATCTTCACCGACCAAAATCTCATTGAGGTAGAACCCATTAGTAGACAACAGCTACTAGACTGCTCGAAGACCAACCCGAAAATGTAAACTAAGAAGGCTCACTCTAAAATAGAAAGAACCTTCTAAAGAATTCTTCATTTCTTGGAGAAACTTAGGGAGGATCTTGGAGGACTCACGAAGAAAGAGATGTCAAACTTAGAGCGAAAGGCTGAGTTGAAGTGTGGAATAATGAGAGAGTTATAGGGAGAGGGGGAGTGGTAGAATCTCCCTCAAATACAAAGTATTCCCATTCCACAATTGGGTCAGCCATGCGGGTCCCTTAAACCTGCAGGCTGACCCGCGCGCTGCCTCCAGAAGGCAAGCCCTAACAGGCTTGCCTTGTACCATAAGCTTGGCTTGTGGGCCTTCCTGCAAGGCCAACCTTGCGGGCTTGAGCGGCAAGCTTACGTAAGCGCTGCCATGGGTAGTGCTTACGAGCCTGAAACTTGTTTGGGCACAGGCTACCCCACGCGCTAGCGGCTCGCGAGCTTTTCAACTCGCGAGGTAGCTATAAAGGCCCCACTCTAAACATCCCATGTTTGTTTGGGGCCCACTGGCAATGGGAAAAATTCCCTTACTCCGTTCCATGCAATTTTCCCTTTTTTTCTTTTATTCTTTTTAATTATTAATTTAGTCCAACCAATTAATAATTCTTTCAATGAATTCAACAACCAAACGTTCTTGACATAGATCTAGTTTATAGGTCCTTAGATGTAAAACCATCAGGTTGTGCCAAATACACATCCCTATCCAAATTCTTGTTAAGAAATGCTGTTTTCACTTCCATCTATCAAATCTCATAATTCGTAATGAGTGACGATAACAAGGAGTATCCGGATAAACTTTAGCATGCCCACCGATGAAAAGGTTTCATCATAGTCAATGCCTTCTTTCTAACTGTAACCTTTTGCAACCAGCGTTGCATTATAGATAATTATGTTACCATCCATGTCAGTTTTCTTCTTGAAAACCCACTTGCATCTTATGGGCTCAATCGCACTTGGAGCATCAATCAAGCTCTAGACTTGATTTTCATACATGGAGTCCATCTCTGACCTTAAGGCTGCAAACCATTTGTCAGACTTTGAGCCTTTCATTGCTTTTAAGTCTTAGACTTATCATCTTCCATAAGGAAGAGATGTTTATCATCAATGATGAGAAACCCATATCCCAAAAAAGTGATTAGAGCCTGACCTAACCTACATAATGTCAGTGTTATAATAGACTATTCCATGCTTACACTTTTTATGTAACAGGCATAGGAATAATCAGTTGATTGTCTGTGTTGATCTACTTGAATGCCTAACTCAAGATTGCTCCCACTAGCTTTCACAAGTATATGCTCCTTCTCAAGGAATTGAGCATTTTTTGGAAATAAGGACTTTTGTTCCTTGAGATCATAAAAGGTATACCCTATAGTCTCCTTAGTGTAACCTACAAACAGAAACCTATCAGACTTAGCACCTAACTTATCTGAACTTGTACTCTTTACGTAAGTAGGACATCCCCAAATTCTCAGGTGAGAAAGAGCTAGTTTCTTACCATACCACAATTCATATGGTTTTTTATCAACTGATTTATAGGGCACTCTATTTAGAATATAAAATGTTCTCTCAAGTGCATAACTCCAAAAGGATCTGCTGAGTTTTGCTTAGCTCATCATGGACCGAACCATATAGAGTAGGGTTCAATTCTTGCTTTCTGACACTCCATTGTGTTGGGGTGTATAAGGAGGTGCCCACTAGGATAAAATACCATTATCCCTTAGACGATCCTGAAACTCTTGGCTTAAGTATTCATCGCCTCGATCAGATTGAAGGGTCTTGATACTTTCTTAAGCTGTTTCTCTATTTCGGTTTTGAACTCTTTAAATTTCTCAAAACTCTCAGACTTATACCTCATTAGGTACAGATAACCATATCACAAGTAATCATTAATGAAGGTTATGAAGTAGATGAAACCCTCGTGTGTCTTAACACTCACTAGACCACATACATCGAAATGTATTATTTCCAAGGTAATAGTGGCACGCTAACCCTTTCCTTTGAAAGGCTTCTTAGTCATCTTCCCCATTAAACAAGGTTCGCACGCCCCATAGGATTCCCATTCCATTGGGCCCAAGTCACTACATATGTGTAGCTTAGTTAAGCGAGTCTCATTTATATAGCCTAGATGACAATGCCATAAGTATGAGGATTTCTCATTATCTAATCTTGATTTCTTTACATTGTTCATATTTAGAATTTTAGTTGTAGTATCTTGAACATAAATGCCATCAACATATATTCCACAAGCATAAAGAACATTATCTCGTCGAATTTGACAATTATTATTAAAAAATAAATTTTCAAATCCCTCTATTGCTAAATGCGCAACAGAAATAATATTCTTAGTGACAGCATGAATATAATAGCAATTGTTCAAAACTAAAACTAGGCCACTAGGCAAATGAAGGCTATATCTCCCTACAGCTGTTGCAGCAACCCATGCTCCATTTCTAACTCTTAGGTACATTTCCCTCTTTGCAAGCCTTCTACTATTCCGCAATCCCTGCATAGAAGTATAGATATGAGTACATGTTAGTCCTTAGACTGCTGAATTACACAAAAGAGGGGGGTGAATATAGTTCTTGGTTACTTTTTAAGTTTTATAAAAATGTTTTACCAAGTTGAGTTTTTAAATGCATGTGCTATGTGCTACGTGCTGAGCTGAGTCTAAAAACTTATAAATTGCTCAGCTTTGCTGGCATAATTTATCTTCAATTGTGTACTGAGTACTCTACTTAGCATGGATTAGTTTTTCAAGAAAAACTAAAATCAGAGATAGAATGATGGATGAGATGCACGATAAAGACAAGCGATTAAGGTTAGAACTTCAACACCTAAGATTTTATCCTGGTTTGGCCCCTAGCCTACCTCCAGTCCCCATATCCCTTTCCAAGCTTTAATCCACTAGTGATTTTGTTGCTTCCTTAGGTGGAGAAGCCTTTATAGCGATGATTTTGTTTCTTGAACACCTAACTACCACTCAAACCACAATTTGGGTACCCTTCCAAAACCGTCACTCAGATTTCTAAAAGAAATTTCCAAACTGAGGAATTCAACTTATAAATTGTTGAATACTTTACAATGTGAAATCTTATGTGCTATTTCTCTCTTCATTTTAAACAAATTTGAATAACGAATGTTTGCTAATTGCTTGATTTGGAATTTCTTAAAGCTGGGAGTATTAACAGAGTTTCAGCTCTTAGAAGAAATTTGAAGTGATTCACCAAGTTTGAGCATCTGCTTCAGTCTTTTATTTATAGTTGAAGCTCTTAGAATCAGTCGTTACAAACTTCTCATCCTTACAGTTCTTCAATTTATCTTCTCTTCAAATCTTTCAAATTTTCCCGTTGGAGACAAATTCCAGGATATTTAGAGATAGATATTTCAAACATTGAAGTGCGATATTAATCTGTTGTCAAAAACTTGTTTATCTTCAAGTAATCAGTTCTAATAGAGAGACGCATGAGATGCAATATGGTAATCTGCCATTGGTTGACTTGTTGACGTTGCACAGGATTCCTTTTATCTTGGTCTTTAGTGAGGAATCTCCAGCATTTCATACTGAAACCTTATAATTGTGAAGACCACTAGAATATCTTCATTAATTTCAGCGCTTTTTATCCTAAAAAGCATCAAAGGTAAATTCTGTTTCTCATAGGAAACATAAGTAGAACAAGTGTCAAATATTCTCTAAGTGTCAAGGGAATACAAACTTTTATTCCTAAAAAGCTAACTCAGCATAGCTGAGTAGATTTCTTTATAAACTACGTAATACTTAGCACAACTCAGCTTTTCTTACTCTAAGCCATAACTTAATTAATTACTAAGTAAAATGAGTTGTTTTTCCTTAGACAAACTCAAGTAAACTTCATTAATTAAGAATATACTTAGTCTTTAATTTACTATCCTAGTTAGTTTGTTATTTCCAAAATGTTTAAGTACTGTTAAGTACTATTAACTTGGGTTCAACAATCTCCCCCATTTTGGACAGATAACAAACTAGGTAGTAGAAGAGACTAATTAAATAAATAGTTTTAAAGACATCAAGAATACCTAGTAAGTGATGTAAGATTTCCCCATACTGAGTGATTCCTTAGTCATGATGGACTCCCCCATGTTGATGGGTTTCTTCAGTCAGCATAACTCCCCCATACATAGAGGACTTTTCTTCATTTTGGGACTATGTCTTACTTCAGCTTTTCTCTTGAGTTGGTCTTCTTGTATAAACTCCTGCATCAATTTATCAAATTATAGCAGAAACAACATACAAGCAATAAAATAAAATTAAGAAGATCTTAACTTAGTATGAAAAAACTTGTAATTGTATCAATGATAAAATGCTTAATCAATACAAAACATATGTCCTGAACTAAGATTACACACTAAGTCCTATTAAGTCCTATTAATCAAGATTACTTGTAATTGGATAAGCTTATTTTCAAGGTCTAGAAGACTGCCCAAGATGATCAGAGGTTAGCTTTTGTTGTTGATGTTGCTATTGAGGTTGAGGTTGTCCAGGACGCTTTGGAAGATTTCCCTTATTCAAATTTGTAGTTCTGAGGGCATCTTCAACTACCTTCTCCCCCATTGATATTTATCCCTTTACAATTTTTCCAGGAAGACACTGAATGAGTCTAAAGCAGCTTGGAAGTCCTCCTGCTTTCCAATAATAAGTGAGGAAATATCTTGTTCCAGCATCTTCTTACCCTTATTGGTGTTAAACTCTTTATCATTCAGTTCACTGAGGAGAAGATGATGACATCTAGAGAGATGAGTTATCTGATCAAAGCCTTGACACGCAAACTGTTAAAAGCACTACAACAGAGCTCTGAAATCTGAAGTAGATAACACAATCTTTAACTTCTCTTCCATATCCAAGATTTTGGGGAAGATGAAAGACATACGCTTTGCAGTGTAGTCTATATCCTTAGCATCATAGACTCTAGTTATCACCTGCTGTCCCACATTTCTTTGAAGATCTTCGAGCTTGGTCTTTAGAATGTTCAACTTGGTGTGGATAAAAAGGCCAATTTTAGGATATAATTTTTCAGTTGGATGTTCTGGAAGATTTTTCCCATAGCATCTAAAAGAAACTTTTGAGCCTTAGAAACCTTCTCATCTGTGTTGTTGTTGATCTCCTTTCATACTAAGTCTAGCTTTGCGGAGAGAGAATCAACGTTCAGCACAAGATTCTTATCAGCTTTTTGCGTACACCTCATTAACATTCTTCAGCTATTGATCAATTTTCCCATCTTGATTCATGAGGACCCTAGACATTGACTCCAAGACCTTTTCCATGTTGTACCATATATCCTTTATGATCTCTACTTCTTTTTGCATAGATTCAATCTTCTTGTCTATGCTCCTTTTTATTTTGGCTTATGCTTCACCAAATTTATAGAATTGTGTAGTTTGAGTTTCCATGGTGGAGCTCAAACTACTCAACTGCTCACTAGCAGTGTCTACACTACCCTTTATCTTTCCTGCCACTACGTTAGCAAGTGTAGTAGACATAGGGTTAGAAGTAAACGCTACAGCAAGCTAGGCTGCAGAATTCGATAAATTGGCTAGGATCAGAGCCATCTTGTCAACCAAACTCTTGGAACTTTCTTTAGCAAAGTGATTTCATATTACAAATAGGCTACCTTGAATTTTCTCAAACTCCTCAAAGTAGGGTGATTCAAAGGGTAAGCTTGAATGTTCATCAATTTTAGGAAGCTTATCCTTGAGCTTGGATGGGTTAGTAGCAGTTTGCTAACTGCCCCATCCAACTCATAGTCAAACTTAAGAGTGGGGAATTTCTTCTTGCCAGCTCCCTTATCTGAGATAGGATGGATGAATCAGCTCTGTCTTCTTAGACTAGCTTACTGCTGGGTTCAGGTACTTAACTAGCTATAAAATTTACCTCAATTTCAAGACCACGTGCATTTCCTTGCTGAGCAAAGTTCTCAGCATTAGGAACTTCTCTAACCAGAGAGATTAGAGCGGTTTATGATGGGTTTGAAGAAAATGTAGGTTTAGGAGAGTGTACATTTGAAGAAAAGGGAATAGGTTTAGATATTATAGGGGAAGAAATTATATGAGTTTGGGGAAGAGAAGAATCGGTTTTTTGGTTGTTATTTGTAAAAGTATTTGGAGAGAAGGAATCTTGGGTATGTGTAGGAGAAGTAGAAAGGATATTTACTAAAGAAGAAGGTATAGTTACTAGAGAATTTACAGTATTAGAAGGTGAAGGATTTACAGGAAAAGAAGGAATTCAATGACTACAGCAAGAGAAGGAGTGGGATTTACAGAAGAAATGGGTGTAGGATTTAAGAGAACCTCTGGGTTAGCTATTTGATCCAAGGATGGATCAGCTTGACGTTCTTAAGCCTGAGTGGAAAGTTCCTCAATTTGTGTGAAGATAGGTATGGGGATGTTGGGCTTAGGAAAATTAAATTCTTCACGATGAAAGGGTAGGGTTCCTCCAACATCCTCATTACTTCTCACCACCTGAATTTTTTTTATAACTGGCGATTGGTGGTAAAGCACTTATGCTGAGTTCCCTTAGCCTTGCTGAGAATATCTTGCACCATAGCAGCAATGCCAGGACTAATTGTGTCTTATTCTTTGGTCTTTTTGGTATCACCTTGCTCCTCGATTTCTTCTGAGATGACCAATTTGCGCTTTCTTTGGCGCAGGGTTTCCTCCATCTCCATAAAATCTTCTATCTCTGTTGCCAACTGTTTCACCTCAGCTTCCCTCTGAGAGAGAGTTTTGGCCTTCGTTTGCCTTCTTTGTCTTGTTGGGGGCTAGGCAGGCGTATCTCATGCCCTTGGTTTTAAGAGGCTCTTCTTCCTAGCCTTAGAAGAAGCTGGTTTAGCCTTTAGAGAGGATGCAGTAGCATTGATATGCTCCAATTTAGCTGATAGAGGAACATTATCACTAATGTCCTCACTACCTCCCTAAAATTCCAGCATGAAGCCTTCTTCTTCTCCTTATGCACATCCATCGGCAACATTGATGGTACACACTTCAGCTTTCGATTTTCTTGTGCTTTATTGTACCTAGTATGCACTTGGTTATGATACAGCTTGGTGAGGTGGGATAGGTCCAAGGTTTTCTTCACCCCCAACACTGTATCACCAGGCCCTCCAAGATACGTAGGAACATCTACTTTTACTACCTTCATCAAGGTGGTTATGAGGTAACCATAATAATAGATAGTAATCAGCTTAGTTAAATGGTGAAGAATCACCACTGCCAGTTAAGCACCTTACCCTCCACCATATGGTAAACCACACACCTCTCGATATAGGTGCAACTAGTCACAGAGCTCATCTTTGGCAACAGCAGCCTGACCACCATCTCATGGAAATCTCTAGCTGTCTAGCTCATCCCTGAAGTAGCAATCTCCCTTGAGACATAGTTGGCTGGGAGTTCCCAATCTTTTGGGATGATAATAGTATTCTCATCACCTGTCTTTCTGAGCTGAGTGCCCTTGTGAGGCATGTTGAGGATGCTCGCGATCAATATTGAGCATATAAGGTAGGAATTTCCATCAATTTCTACCAAAAGAATGTCGTTGAAGCCTTGGATTGTGTAGAGATTGGTGTAGAAAGCCCTAATAAGACCTAGGATTGTTAGTCCCTCCAATTGCAGAAATTAGCTTAGGTTTTATTGCTTGATGATTCTATGCATGATGCAATTTTTGAGAAGGCTCTCATAATCAACATCGTACATTAGGCCAAAGTCTCGGTTGGATGCCCAATCCACCATGGTGAATAAAGTTCCTTTTGGGAAGGTGATTTTCTCCATATTTCCTTCAACATTCATAATAAGGCTTCTTTTAGAGGTGAATTGAAGTCTGAAAGTGGGTTTGGTTATCACCATTTGAGAGAGAAAAGGATTTTGAGAAGAAAATGGGGTTAGGGTTCTTTAGCTATGGAAATCGTTTAGGATTCAAATATGCAAGTAACCTCTATCTTCAACTCCTTCAGCTTTTATAAACAATTTGAACTCTCTGAGATACATGGCATGTCCTCAACTCAAGATGAGAATCAACGTTGAGATTAACACTTGATTAACCACCTTAGTAAAATGGTGAGTTTTGTAGAAAATGGTTCCAATTCAAAAGCACATCTTTTAAAATAGTGGGCTTTTGATTTTAACCGTGAAATTAAATCTCATGCTGTTACTTTAAAATTTAGACGGAGTTAGACATGTGTTATCTCCTTGCTGAAATAAGTCTTTCTCTTCAACACTTAGCCAAATTTCTAACTTCTTCTTCTTCACATGGGGTTTGCCATACCAATAATCTACCTTAGGACATTGAACTACTCTTTTAGCAATGGTTTGGTGAATATGTCAGCTCGCTGTTCCTCTAAAGGAATATACTCCAGTTTGACATCTCCCCTTAGCACATGATCTCTAATGTTGATATGCTTCATCCTGCCATGCTGAACTGGATTCTTGGATATGTCAATTGCACTCTTATTATCACACATAACTTTGAGACAATTTGACTTTATACCATAATCTTCAAGTTGCTGCTTGATCCATAGCAGTTGTGCTACCCAACTTCCTGATACCATGTACTTAGCTTCAGGTATACTGAGCGCAACAGAATTTCTTCTTGTTGTACCAAGAGACTAAGCATTCTCCATGGAAATGACATCCTCCTGTAGTGCTTTTCCTATCAAGCTTGCCTCTTCCATAATCAACATCTGTGAATCCTCTTAGAGTTAAATCCATGCTATTAGGATACCACAGACGTGCTTCAATAAAACCTTGCAAGTATCTGAGAATTCTCTTAACAGTTGTTAAATGAGATTCTCTGGGATCAGCTTGATAACGAGCATAGTAGCACATGGCATATTGAATGTCTGGCCTACTAGCTGTAAGATATAAAATAAAGCCTATGATTCCTCTGTAGAATTTGTTGTCTACAGGTTTTCCAGCTTCATCTTTACTAAAGATAGTATTAGCGGTCATGGGAGTGAACATTGGCTTCGTGTCAAACTTCTTCAAAACTTCTTTGGCATATTTTGCTTGATTGATAAAGATTCCATCTTTAGCCAACTTAATTTGAAGACCAAGGAAAAAGTTGAGCACTCCCATTATTGACATTTCAAACTCACTTTTCATCTACTTGTTAAACTCCTTGCATAGCTTCTCATCAGTTACTCCAAATATGATATCATCCACATATATTTGGATAAGCAACACATCTTCTTTCTTTTACCTGATAAATAGAGTTATAAATGCTTTTCCTCTTTCATAGTCTTTGTTGATCAAGAAATTAGTCATCCTCTCATACCAAGCTCTTGAAGCTTGCTTCAACCCATAGAGAGCTTTCTTTAGTTTAAAGACATGCTCAGGATTCTTTGGATCTTCAAAGCTAGGAGACTGGTAAACATAAACTTCATCTTGAATGATCCATTCAACAATGTGCTTTTAACATCCATTTGAAATAATTTGAAATTCATATGAGATGTGAAAGCACACAAGATTTTAATAGTTTCAAGTCAGGCTACTGGAGTATAAGTCTCATCATAATCGATGCCTTCTTACTGATTGTAGCCTTGCACAACAAGCTTGGCTTTGTTCTTGAAAATAGAGCCATCTTCATCAAGCTAGTTCTTGAAAACTCATTTGGTGCTGATAATTGATTTCCCTTTAGGCTTAGGAACTAAATCCCAAACATCATTGTGCTTCAGCAGATCCAACTCCTCTTGCATTGCGATCATCCAATAACCATGTCCTTATGCATCTTCAAACTTCATGGGTTCAATCAATGAGATGAACGCTTGATAACTCAGCATCCTGCTGAGTTAACCTCTTATCATCATCGGATTATGAACATCATCAATTATGCTATCAAGTGGATGGTTGCGATGCATCCTAATCTCTCTTGGTAGACTCTGATCAACAGCTGGAGGATCTACAATGGGTTGCTGAGGTAGAGGTTGATCTTCACCATCATTGAAGTTGATAGAAAGATCATCATCTTCTTTTACTTTCTCAACTTTAGGTTCTTGTGTTAGGTTGAGCAGAGCACAGAGAGTGGCATACTAAGTTGCTTTGCTTGCTAGGTTACTCCTTCATCTTCATCAGATGGACATCTATCTACATTGTTAGTTTCATCAAAATCCACATACATAGACTCCTCTAACATGTCTGTACGCTTGACTATATTCTATATGCCTTGCTGTTAGTTGAGTATCCCAGAAAGATACCTTCATCAGACTTAGGATCAAACTTACCTAACTACTCCTTGGTGTTAAGAACAAAGCATCTACAGCCAAAAGATAAGAGATGACCAATCTTATGCTTGGGCCCTCGCCAAAGCTCAGAGGGTGTTTTCTCAAGAATTGGGCAAATTAACACCTTATTCAAGATATAACATTATGTTAACAGCTTCTCCCTAAAAGTACTTTGGTAGATTGTTGTTACTCAGCATGGATCGAGCCATTTCAACTATGGTTCTATTCTTCCTTTCTACAAACCCATTTTATAAAGGAGTATAAGGAGAAGAGAAGTTGTGGTCAATCCCATGTGCTGAAAAGAATTCTTTAAAATGAAAGTTCTCGAATTCACATCCATGATCACTTTAGATTCTACTGATTTTAGTTCCTATTTCATTCATTATCCGATTATTGAGCTTGATAAAAGATTCATATGTTTCATCTTTCCTACTCAGCAAAACTACCCAAGTGAATCTTGTGAAGTCATCCATAGCCACCAACAAAAATCTCTTTCCACCCAAGCTCATGGGCTGAACTGGGGTAAAAAGATCTAGGTGGAGGAGCTCCAATGATCACTTAGTTACTACGTAATTAATTGACCAAAATGATTTCTCAACCTGCTTACCTAGTTGGCAAGATGAGAAAAGTTTATCCTTCTCGAAGCTGATGCTGGGTAATCCCACAGCTAATTACTTTTTGGCCAGTTTGGATCGAATGTTCATATTTATATGACCCAACCTTCTATGCCCAAGCCACGAATTATCCTCCTTAGATACAAGACACACATTAGTGGAGCCAGGGGATAAATCAATCATATAAACATTATTGATTCTAGGAGTAAAGAGAATAGTAGAATCAGTCTTACAGTCAATAGTTGAGCAACCTACTAAGTCGAATGTAACCTTTCTGCCTTTGTCACAAAGTTGGGCTACACTAAGTAAGTTGAGAAACATCTTCGATTGAAGAAGAGACACAAATAGTACCACAACCTACTATCTTGCCTTTTTGGTTATCTCCAAAGCTGGCAATTCCATTTCTTTTGCGCTCCTATGAGATGAACTGACTTTCATCTCCCATCATATTCCTTGAGCATCCGCTATCCAAATACCACATTCTAGAGTCATCGGCGGATCTAAGGCTCCCCTGCAAAACAATTACGTTTTCTCAACTTGAGGAGATTTTCCTTTGCTATGCTCAGCTTTAGAGTTAGCAGCGGTTTGACTTCTATTTGAAGTAGGTGCTGAGCCTTCACCTATATTATTCTCAATGGCCATCAAGTAGAGGTTAGCGAAATTAGTTTGTTCTTCATTAGATGATGAAGATTCTTCTAAGTCTCTCTAGGTGGCAGCAAGTGCTTCATTCTTCTTTACGAACCTCATCTTATATGTGTCCTTCTGTGAGCACAAGATTTTGTACCAGCTTGCACGTTCGATGATGATGGCTCTTCGGGATTTTTTATCCTTGGATCACACAATTTTCGACCGTCCGATAATCTTAAAATGGGAGTTCTCCTCATAAAAAAAATAAATATTTCGGGCCCTAAATAAATATTTAGGATCGTAAAAAAATATTTAAAAGCCTTATGTGAAAACTTAAAGGCTTAAAATATTTTAAGGACCTAAATAAAGTTTAAGGGTTTAGAATAATTTAATTAAATTGCTTTTTTTAAGAATATGTATATAAAAGGAAAAAAATGAAAAAATGAAAAAGGAAATAAAAAGATAAGGAATAAAAAAAGAAAGGAAATAAAAGAAATGAAAAAGATATAATAAAAAAGGAAATAAATAAATGTAAATAGGAAATAAAAATGGTACTTGAAAAGTACCACAATATAGTCCAAATACATAATGAAAAAAAGGAAAAATATATAATTTAATAATACCATTTAAATGGTAATATTAAATAATACCGGAAAAATTCCGCTTATAAGTAGAGGGAATTTTCTGCGGAAAAAGGGGCTCGAAATTTTAGAGAAAAATCAGACTTTCAGAGGGGCTTGAAATTTGAGACAAAAAATTAGATTTTCAGAGAAAAAGATAATGAGAAAAACACCAAAAATATTTTCTTTCAATTTCTTTTGAATAATTTGGATCCCAAATCTTGATTATTTTCAAATCATTCTTCTTCCTACATTTCTTAAAAATCCTCAGATATTCTCGGGTCTAAAACAAATTTAGAACCCAAGTCTGATTATCTTTCGGATAAATATTTTATTCAAAGATATTCGGATCCAAAAGACGTTTGGATTCCAAATTTTAATTATTATCAAAACTTCTCTTCATCTATTTTTTTCTTCTAATATCCTCAAACATTCTCGGGTCTAAAACAAATTTGGAACCCGAGTCTAATTATATTTTGGATAAATAAACATGTATTTTCCAATTAAACTACAATTAAACCAAAACGAACGAGGAACGCACTCGGGGATGGAACGAATATGCCGAAGTAGATTCATACCGAAAGGGTAAGCCTCTGAGTTCCTAGAGTTGCTTTATCTCATGTTTTCGAGGTTGTGGTTTGCCACTTTTCTACTGATAAGTTTAATAACTTTTTCATAAAGAGTTAGCTATATATTAATGGTGCTAAAAACTTGTTCGCTTAAAGTATAAGTGTTGTCATTACCTCTTATCAAATAAAAAAATGATGATAACTGCAAGTATACAATTGCGATGTAGTTTTAAAAGATATCTATCCCACAGCGAAGGACTAGCTCTAAAGATCAACAAGGAAGACAAAATAAGAAAATAAAATAAATTTGATATTTTGGGTAGAAGGTTTAAAATGAAGAATGACTAAATATAGATGTGAAAGATTAGAGAATCTAAATATATATATTTTCCCTACGAAATAAGGATAGCAGAGAAAACATACAAGTTCAACAAAGATGTTACGATTCACTAAACTAATCTAACAGACTCGGTTCAAAATACCCAAATGTTTAATTATTCGCTGTAGAGCAACACATGAAATAACTTTTCTAAACTTAGCGCAAATGAATTAAGACAATCATATAAACCTGGATAATGTCAATATTATGCTTAGTACGAGTCGCTCTCACATAGCCACATTTAGCAAGTTACCATTCTAAAAGTGTTGGCTCACTAAATAGCGTTATGTCACAGATCCAGTGATTATACATGATATTGTTAACTCCAAAACTACTCTTAAAATTAACTCCAACGCATATAACTTGATTAACATAAAAGACTTAACATGAAATACGCATTATGACACATAGACATATTATAAACTTCGAAATAAAAAGTATAAGTAGAAAGCAAAGCAAAGTTAAAAGGTATGCAAGTGAAAGATAAACTTGATCAAACCATATCCACTCTTTAATGGGAGTCATCAATTCCCGCAATTCATGCATCAGCTTTGAATTCGGTCTCGGCCTGCACAAAACCTTCGCTAGGATGCTATTCTTTGCGAATATTGAACAAATGAATATTGAAGAATGAAAACTTTTATTGATAAGTGATTTGCAAGTACACTTATACAACAATAGAATATAGAGAAATCTAGTGATCGAAACAAGGATTCGAATCACTTAAACATTTTCTCGCTAACACTTATGAACGTAGCAAATTCTCTATCTATACATACACTATATGTAACCCTGGTCTTCTTGCCACATCCACTGCATGAAATTTGTGAATTTTCGAGCCCTATTTATAGAGTTCAAATGGTTGCTTCTATCCAAACGAAGAGTTACGTCCATTGGTTAACTTCTGATAAGTGTTTTTTCATTGGTAGTTGATGGTGGTCGATCATGCTTATCTGGCGGTTGGTAGTTAAGAAGATAAAACCAGAAAACAGTCCAAGTCACAATCGCAATATACAAGTCGTGATCGTAAATCTTTGATTGGCAGACTTCTGTTCTGAAGAAGAATAGGTCACGATCGCGAATGGTTGTCACAATAGTGAATTGCATTTTTCTTTAGAATTCTCCTTGCAACTTTACCGATCTTTGACAGCTTCGATCCTAAGACAAATCTTTAAGTCCCACGCATCTTTTTGCACCTTTTTCACTCTTTTTTCATAGAATTCCACTTTAGATCATTTTACTCCCAAGATTTACCTAGTATCTACATTTGCATAAAAAAATACATACCACGTGAAATCTTTTATATGAAGTATAAAAATGACTTAAACTATAGTGTTTAATGTGTAAAATTAATATGATAATAAGTGAATTATACACTTATCATACCCCCACACTTAACTTTTGCCTTGTCTTCAAGGTAAATTCAACAGAAGTGTATAAATTGGTAAACAAGTTCGTACCTCATTTGGGGAAAGACTATTGTAGTGAGTACCACATTCCACGTTGCAAAAGATTTCAAGTAGAAGTTCGAATTTTCCCACAAATTAGTTATGTACAATTTTTATAGTCTAGTTAAATACCTTTGTTCTTAACAGAAAGTAAACCTAATCGCATCTTCATATAAGTGTTATATGCATACTCGAATATTACCTTCTCTTAAGCATAGTATAAAGTATAAAGGACATAGAAATCACACTTTGATTAATTTCTCTCAAGGCATTTTTAGGTAACCTAGGATGCTAAAACACTCTCAGTGGTAGCATTTTATGCTCTATACCCCCTCTCTCCTTTTTTCAGTGGTTACATTTTATGCTCCATATCACTCTCTCAATTTTTTCTTTTAAGCATATATTTTTGAAGTACTTTGTACTTTACACCCATTTTTCGTGCTATGCTTTCTTTTCTTTTTTTCACTCAATGAATTGTTGTAATTTCTGCTCTGTACCATTCCTCACCTTTTGCATAACTCATTGGTTATACTCTCTTTCTTTTGATTTTTCTTTAATACCCTCATCCTTTATTAGTCAATTTCAAAGTATTATGGCTATAGTTTCCTAACACTACATACTCAATACTTATAGGACTTATTCGAGATTTGCATATAAAACTCACAGTAAGAATACCATTAGATATTACTCCACGTAAACTTATTGGAAGCATTAAACTAAAACTATATAACTTATACTAATTCATGTTGCATCGAAATATATATAGAAACGTACTTGGAATGTTGCTCTCGAATGTTACTCACCACTCATCCTTGCCAAATGCTAAATGTTGTGCACTAACATTAAACTTGTAAATACCTAACACTCATAATAACCTTAGACAAATGTTAGTAAAGTATAAGAAATGATAATGTATAATTAACAAACATATCAAGAAAAATTTTCAAATTCTTCGATTTTTCATTTTATTCAATTTTTTTGGATTTTTCGGGATTTTTACAAATGTCCCCCCACACTAAAGAACACAATGTACTCATTATGAGACATTATAAAAATCAAAAACTAAACTAAAGCTAGTCTGAAAATAGAATTGAAAAAGATAAAGTGAAGGAAAGAATAAACCCGTTCTATTATGAAGGAGAATCCGAGGGACTAAGAGTGAATTGACAATTTTGTTTTCTAAAGAATGAAAGTAATTTCCGAAGCATCGATTTATTACTTTTCTTTAGAATCTTCATATCTTTCTTCATAACTCCAAGTTCTGCTTGGCAATTATCCAATTTAAGTTGCATCGCCTTCCAATCCTCCGGAGTGTCTTCGTCCTCTTCTTCATCTTCTTTTATTTCATGCATCGGGCTTTTCCTTTACGACGGCTAACAGTTGGATTTGATAGTCCGACGAAAGAATCTTCTTAAGTCAAGTTTAATTTCTTGGTGCAGTTGGAGTAGGAATAAAAAGAATATACACCTTCATGTTCTTGGAGTAATCCAGTGTTCTTCAAATAATTTCCATCCATGTAGCAAAAATACTCACCTAGTTGTTGGACATAAGGGAGTTCTTCTCGAGCACCCAAGATTATTGCAGTGATAATCTCGGCACTCCAATCTTGCTTCTCATGCTCATTGAGTTCTTCATCATGTCCCATTTGATATCCACAAATTCCGCTTTTTATTTCATCAAAGCATAAGAAAGAACAAACAAGTCTTTCTTTTGGACCTTTGTATTCTCTACTTGACAAAATACCGAAGTGGATAGGTATTTGTGGAGAAGAAGAATGCATTCATCCTTAATAAGTTTGTTAGGAGAATTTTTGGGATCGAAGACTCTCTTACCCGATAAATTTACCCAAACTTAATTAGGTTGAAATGAATCCATCATGCTAGATGAATTAGCAATCTCAAAACTGAACCAATCACCCATCATCTCTCTCGTGATGGTGTATTGTTGTCCTTGATTCCGGAATTGTATTGCCCTCTTCCTTTAATCTTCGAAATCAAATGTTACCAAACACTCGAGAATCCAATCTCGATTTTGAGGAAAGTGCAAAGTCACAAATCTTGTAAGACTAAGAGCTGATAGGTAGACCTCTATCTCTTCATGGAGATTAAGAGTTTCCAAGAAGACTAAATCGAGGAATATCATCCCGATGATATCCAATTTGCTTAGCTTTTGAAATCTTTTACCTTTTTCTCTTGTTTGCAATGGGAAAGGACAATCAAATTCTTCTTGAATTGATTGTGCTCCTCTCTTTTGTGCTGCTCTTTTCACACGAGTCATATTGGTTGGAAGTAAAAGGTTTGAAAAGGTTTTGATGTTTGAATGAAGGAGATGAGAAAATTCAAAAATTTGTAGGCTTTTTTAGAAGGTGTGGTGGCTAAGGTTCAACTTGGACCTATTTATAGAGGTTTAATGGGTCTCTAATTGGTCATAAATGGGATTCTACCAGTTTAGGCTCAAAACCAGCCATTAATGGTTGTTACGGACATCTCTCACGTGTCTGTTCGTGATCTGTAATGGTTATATTTTTCCTGTGTCGTGATTGTGAAGGCCAGTCACGATCATGACTTTCTTCATGATAGAAACAGAACGTTTTGATATCTAGTGTTCACGAGCGCAAATTGAGTCGCGGTCGCGATATTCTTTGCTCTTCAAATTCCTTTAATTTTTAGACTTGTACCTATAAAATCTTAGAAACACAAACACAAACAAACTTTATTAAATATAAACGATAAATATTTACTATTATACCTTGAGCAATCATGGTGATGATAACAATTGAACATCAACGTCTAGTTGTTCACATTTATTTTCATTTATAAAAACAAATATTTACAAGTAAACATAACAAAAGAAAACAATCAAACAAACGCGAATAATACTAAACACAAAACAAACTGAAATCTAGAATTACAAATTTTCTAAATCGTGAAAGGAAAGGAAATTATTCTTGGGGAGTTAGTGATTCAATCATCTGATCAATCTTAAATCGTGATTCCCGCAAATCCCTTTCAACATCACATACAAAAATATGGATATTGCTAATTTTGCGATGAATAGAGATTTGTTCCTCCATTAATTCATTCAACTTTCTCTTAAGATGGGCTGAACTACTCCTTTCTTCCCTAGCAATTTCTCTTTCATGCTTTTTATCGATTTCTACTCATTTGTCCCACAATTTCCAATCATAGGTTATTCCATTCTCACCAATACACTTAGTTAGAAATCCTTGCTTGAAGAAAATTTCCGTAGTTAACTCCGAAATTTCATCTTCGTCAGTAAAGACTTCTGCACAATAAGGTAATCTCCCAATTTATCCTAACAAATTCGCCATAGCTCGACACCTGTACGCTATTCTACCAGGATTAATTGTGGCAAACATATGAGTCCCCATCATAATTCCTAATACGTCCATAGGTAAGCCATTCCAAACTGCTTCCAAGATAAACAATTCTTTAGGGAAGACTATGTCAGAACTAGATCTACCGAAAAGTGCACTACTTAGACAGAAATGCAAAGCGAGCAAACAGGGGTCTCGGATCCACCAACTATAGGTAGATTCCTGTTTGTAATCATTTTTTCTAGTAAGGCAGTTCCAAGTTGGTATTGGATCCCAACCAGGAAGCATTTTGTAGTAACAATCTTTAGGGAACCCCAAATTTGCTCCAACTTCTTCCTTGATAATTTATACTTCTTTCTTTGATGTTGAAACTCTAAACAATACATCTTAGAATTCGTCCATCCTAACAAAATTAGCATTTCCTTACAATTTTCTTCACTATTCCCAATATTCATAGAGGAATAGAGAACCATATTTAGGATTCCAAGGTAATACATTACCCTCTCGTAGATTCCTAATTGAATGAAACTATTCTTATGAATGACATAAGAACTAGTGAAATCTGCATCTCTGATGGTTTCA
>CATIWQ010066546.1:0-22969 GCA_949673415.1 Euphorbia schlechtendalii | reverse complement strand
CTGAGATCACTGATTTAACAATAGCTTGATGCACACAAATTGCCAAGTCAGCTAATTACAACTTGATTTTGTTAATCAATTGTAGCAAACCCTCTGTGATCATGCCATATGTAATTACCGCAGCTACTTGATCAAATTCGGTTACAGATAGCTTAGTCAACGTACTATATACACTGCTGTAAACTCTGAATTCTATTCGAAATAATAAAGTTCTGAAATTATTTATCTTTCCTATTCTTATCAAGTTGCTGATGATATATATCGCTTTAGTTATTATCTACACATTGCAACCTGTAAATTTGAATAAAATATATTTTTTCTAAATTGCGAGTATTACTAACTATACTTTTTATGTTTGAGAAATAATAATAAGGATTATGTTTTAAGGATTATTCTTACGTATGAATGATATGTGTCTCATAAATTATTAAAATAATAGAAATAATAGCATAAATCAGTTGTATGAGACACATTCAAGCAAGAGAAAAAGTCATTTGTACCCGATCCTATTATAATTTTCATGTTTGTTTTTATTAAGAATTAAACATGATTAATTTGGATGACAATCAATTTGGTACATTACTAATCTTGTTTGCTTTTACAGTAATTATAACCACATGTAATATTCGTACAAAAAAAACCACATGTAATATTTTGGTCATGACACAGCAACCCCAATAATTATATTTGCAATGTAAAGAATAAAATGATAAAACCACTGAGATATTTATAACCGGGGTTGTAAATGAATGAAATTAACAGTTTCGATGATAATTCGGTTCGACTCGACTCGAATTAATAAATGAATAATTCGTGAACTTGTTTTGGGTTTGATAATTAAACGAGCCGAACATAAAAAAGTTTGAGCTCGGTTTGTTAACTCGCTAACAAACTCAATTTAGGTTCGCAAACAAATTCGTAAACAGATTCGACAAATATTCATGAACTAGTTCGGTTATTTTTTTACATGATAAAAAATAAAATTTTATAAAAATTAAATAAGAACGTAGCTATATAAAATTAAATTAACACAAATAAACCCAATTTCATGACCCATTTTAAAATACATTTTCAGCCCATGTACGTAGTTGAAGTGGATGCAGATGCTTTGTCCTTTAGTAGTTTGTTGCGTTTTGGTATTCAATTCCTAAGCATAAATTGATTAATTGTTAACTATTAAAGTAATTTATTTTATTTGAAGAAATAAGGTAACTTTGTTGGTTTTGAATGATATTTTTAAAGTCATATTATGCTTTTTGTTTGATTACTTCGTCATTTACAATTATACATGCTTGAAATGCTTTTTTTTTTATTAAATTTCAATAAGATGAATGACATATAATGTTATTAAATTTGTTCGTGAATAAAAATAAACGAGCTCGTTCATGAATAAATTAACAAATAGTTCAAGAAAAAAATAAATGAATTGTTTATGAATAGCTCGCGAATACATGAACATCTAAACGAACCGAACACAAACAAAATTTTAACCTCGAACACGGACTCGGCTCTGCTCCTGTTTGTATAAAAATTAAAAAAATGAACACAAATAAAGCCAAACATCGGCTCTTTTACGACAAGGCTAGAGCTAATAAAGACAGAACTGAATCCGACTCAACTGAGTAAACCGTGGCTACGAATAGCAACAAATGGGTGCAATGGGCGATTAATTAACCAAAAAAAAATTGAAATAATGGAGGGATGGGCATGGCAGGCATATGGACATCCAATTCAATTCAAAACGATAGAATGCGCCTCGATGTTACCAAATTTTTGTCCCACTATCTCCCCCAAATCCCCAATTCTTCCATTTTCAATTTCCCCGAAAATTTACTGTTTTGTTGATCGAAATTGAAACCTTCATGGCTGCTTTGCTGATTCAACTGGAATGGGCGCAATTTGGTGTTCTTTGTTGACCTAAAACGCCGTCGTTCGCGCCTTCTAGCTTCTTGCTTTGCATACTCTGCTTCTCTTGTGGTGAGTTCTTTCTTCGATTTAGATTCAATTTGTGTTTTTCCCCTTTTCTGTTACTGGATCTCTAGATGAAATTGTGATGCTTGGAATTTGCTATTCCTTTTATGTGTTTGAAGTTTAAATTCGTACTATTGCTCTGTTTTTCTTAGCTATCTATGTATGATTTAGTGACTAATTTGGTGCTGAAGCTTTTATATGATAGATTTTAATTTGGCCTTATAATCTAGCAATTAGTATAAAAGACATTTGCTAGTGTGTGAAAGTAACATTAATTTGCATGTTCAAGGGCTATTTTTTATTCTTTAACTTGATCTTTTGGGATCAAAGTGATCCTATTGGTCAACTTGGTGGACCAAATTGACCCTTTATGCAAGTTGACCCTTTGTTATTACCTGATTCTTGGTGGTCCCTTTAAGTTGCTATGTTTTCATCGATTATATCATTTTTCTGTAGATTTTTTCATTTGCATAATTTAGTGTAGTTTGTATTGATAAACAAATGCGATTCATTCGGTAGCTCGTTATTTTTATCTCTTTCTCCTTTCATTTTCGTCTGTTTTGAATTTTTTTTTTTTTTTTTTTTTTTTGCGAGTATTATGTAATTTCACATGTCTTGCTCACTCTTTTTTCTGACTTTCTCATGTCAGCATCCAGTTGAGCAGAAATTGCGGTCAACTCCAATAGTTATTAAAAAAACCGTTCTTTTTTCATTTACTATATCAGATATTGTGTTATCCATGGCGGATCTCTATGGTAATAATTCTCCATCTTCAGCTCCAGAGACCGAAGAAATCTCATCTTTCCTTGATCAACTTCACCAAAATCCTTCTTCTTCTTCGTCTTCGAAATTCATCCACCGTTCTCTCTCTTATCGAGCCACTGCTGGTAACTCTTCCTCTATAAATTTCTCCGATCCTGGCAGTTATTTTGCAAAAGAGATTGCTGAAAATGACGCATCTTCGACTGGTTTAAAGAGGATAATCTCTGTGGAGCATGATCTAGGCGATCTAAGCTGCGATAGCGAGGTAATTACGTAATTCTTTGAGATTTTTATCGTCTTTTCTTTATGATTTAAAATCGTGTTAATAATATTGTCGTTTTAGAAGGATGCTGAGGTGCCATCCGAAACACCGAGACCTCGAAGTTCATCAAAGAGAAGCAGAGCTGCAGAATTTCACAATTTGTCTGAAAAGGTTATCTCTTTAAGAACTTTTCGCATTGTTCCGAATTCTAACAAGGTAGTTAATCCACCAATACTCTTTTTAGCCCTAATTTATAATATTTCGTTTCGAGGAATTATTTTATGTTAATTTTCGTACTTTGACAGACCGATAAGGCTTCTATGATAGATGAGGTGATCGAATACTTGAAACAACTTCAGCTTCAAGTGCAGGTCAGTTAATTTCTCCATTAGAGTTCTAATAAAATTTCACTAATGATATTGTGAAATTATCTCAGCTTTCTTAATCCTTTGATTTTTTTTCCTCGCATATATGAATGGTATTCTCGACGTGGAGAATTCAAAGTTTTCATCTTTTATCCTATGGTATAATTGGGGATTATATGTATTATTTTTCACTATATATCTATAGAGTTCTTAAAACGAATTATTAGCAACCTTTTTTTTTTTTTTTTGCAAGTACTTATCACTTCTTAAGCATTATTAGTACTTTTTGTGTTTATTTTGCAGATGTTGACAATGAGAAATGGATTGAGCTTGCAACCGATATGCTTAACTGGAACGATACAACCTTTGCAGTTACCAGTGACGGGAATGAGCTTTGATGAAGGAAATGGTCTATTAAATACCAATTCAACAACCCGAGCATTTTCGGAGAATGTTGAAAATTCAGCACAGCCTGCCATCTGTCAACTTCCCAACCGAAATAGAGTCTCTAATCAACCAATAATTTTGCCTTCTCCACCAAGTTTTCCGTCTTCTGATACCTCGTTTGGTTGTTAGCCCTGATGCAGGTTAACTATGATGTTGTACTAGGTTGATCCTTTTATTGAAATTTTCCACTTCTCTTAGCTTCAATGAAAATTGTTCTACACAAAAGGATAATAACGCATCATTGAATTCCATTGTTTTGACAATCTTGAAATAATATATTTTATTGCAAATATATGGACATTATCTAACAAGTTGTAAATATATTTTATAGTACTTAAATGAAAATGAAATGAAATGAAAATATTGTAATTTTTGTTAATAAAATTAAAATTCTGAAATATGCAAAACATTTTTCACTTATAAAAAAAGACTGCATTTAAAATTATCAGTTGAGAGGATCATAAAACTGGAATGCAGTGTGGATTTGAAATGCCATCGATTTCCAAATTTCAACTTATTGGTAGGTTGAAATTAATTACCAATTTTATGACCATTTTCGCATGTGAGGACATTAAATACACAACTAGGTTAATAATTCATTTCCATTTTAGGAAAGAAGTAAAATTTCCAGCTTGCAGATTGCGTCATCCTACTCAAGTATTTTACAAGTCAATATCACTACTCAACACCAAACGCCTATTGTCGCTGTGCACTTGCAATTTATAATTTTCTGAACATTGAAACCGTGCAACAAAAACTAACGTATACATTTGTGGTGTGCGATGCTGTGAAAATACCTTAAAATCATGCCTCACAAGTTATGCTGTGAAAAGTCAAACCAATTACATGTTGACTAGTCAAACTAAGTTAGGCTATCAAATTTTTCCATCATTATGCTACATCAGTAAGAAGGGATTAACTGATGTAGTTTTGTTAGTAAGATCGATCAGAAGTCCTTGCCGACAGTAGGCAATTTATGACAAGTACAGGATTTTAGTTGTAAATTTTCCTTGCCGACAGAATCAATGAAATGAAAATATTGTAATTCTTTGTCAATGAAATGTATATTCTGAAATAAGCAAAACAATTTTCACTTAAAAAAAGAATGCATTTAAAATTATCAGTTGTGAGGATCATAAAACTGGAATGCAGAGTGGAATTGAAATGCCATCGCTTTCCAAAATTCAACTTATTGGTAGGTTGAAATTAATTACCAATTTTATGACCATTTTCGCATGTGAGGATATTAAATACACAACTGGGTTAATAATTCATTTCCATTTTAGGAAAGAAGTACAATTTCCAGCCTGCAGATTGCGTCATCCTACTCAAGTACTTTATAAGTCAATACCTCTACTCAACAACAAACGCCTATTATCGCTGTGCACTTACAATTTATGATTTTCTTAACTTAATTTGAAAACGTGCACCAAAGACTAATGCATACATTTGTGGTGTGCATTCTATGAAAATACCTTAAAAACACGCCACACAAGTTAGGTTATAAAAAGTCAAACCAATTACATTTTGATTCGTCAAACCAAGTTAGGCTATTACATTTTTCTATCATTATGCTACATCAGTGAGAAGGGGTTAACTAATGTAGTTTTGTCAATAAGACTGATCAAAAGTCCTTGTCGACAATAGGCAATGTGTGACAGCATCATATGTATTTGACATATTTTATATATAAATTTTTCTACCCTAAAACTATGTTCTTTCTTTTAAACTATATTTCAGCTCTATTGCATTTACTTCAATTCTAATTAACAATTATTGTAATTTATACTGCATCTGCTCAAAGAAAACAGAGCCTAACTCCCTTAAACTAATCCCGGTTGCTAGATTTGGTGGTACTTGGTAGGTTTAGTAATAGTGAATTTTGCCCATGGCCCTTAAGAATTAAGATAAGGGAAATAATCAAATTAGGGGTAGATTGGGTTTCAAATTTACAAAAAATAATCCTTCTCACAATTCCTTCTCACTTTCAACTTCTCCTGATTCAGAATTACAATCATACCTTCCACCTTAATTTCTCATTTCTTTTCAAACCGTTTCTTTTTTTTCATGCTGTTTTAGAATTTTTTGTTCGTCTTATTTTTATCTTTTAAATATCATTCATTGTAACTTTCGTACTGTTATATGTCTATTATATGTTTGTTATATATCAAAAACATTCATAAATAGACCTATACATAGAAATCTGATAATGAGAAAATAAAATTATTTATCTTGCAATTATCTCTTAAATTGTTTATTTTTTTGACATGTCGCTCTAGAATTTTTTGTTTTTCTCATTTTTATCTTCGAAATGTCATTCATTGTGGTTTTTTGCATGGTTATATATAGGGTTGAAAGTGGACGGTAGAATTTGATGGGGATCTGCTCCGATAGGGATGGAGAATCCCTGATAAGTATCCTTCATGGAGTGTGAATGGATATCCACCCCCTCAAACCTTAATAGATATATAGATGGAGAATGTATTACCCAATCCGATAAATCCCGACTCCGATCCGATAAACCTCTATTGAAAAATTTCTGAATATTCTCGAAATTATAACAAAAATTCCTAATTGTATTTTCATATAATATGTTAATCATGAGTTAGTATTGATGGACCTATGAATATGAGATAAATGCGAAAAGAATAAAATATGAGTTAGTTTTAGAAGTCGAACGGAAAAAATAAATGATTTCATAGATAACATACGAAAAAATTAAAAATCCAAAGCATTTGAGTTAGAGAGTACGTGGGTAAGTATGGTTTATTTTTCTAAAATATATTATTGATTTGTTTACTTATATTGTTATTTTTTGAAGTAAATGCATGATTTTGTGGGTAAATGGTATAGAAATGGATTTTAAAATATATTAATAATCATCATTTATCTACATTTAATTTATTATTAAAATGATTAATTTATCCTTTTTACTTTATTAATTTTTTTTTCTTCTTAATTACCAACTTATAATTTTATTTATAGTTAATCTCTTTCCTAATTAATACAAGATAAATTAAAAAAAAATATTGAAAGTAGCATATCAAAGTAAAAAGTTTAAAATTACTTATATTAAAATTTTTGAGCATGGCAGTAAGAAATAAATACTATTTGTTTGGTAATAACTACAGCAATAAATACCCCAACCAGTCATCGAACTGGTGAATGGAGATTGGAGAGTCGCACATTTTTAATTAATTCTAAAATTTTTTTTAGAAATATGAATTTCTAAAGAAGTATACCAGTTGAGTCACACCTAATCGTAGGAGAGAGCATTGGTCGGTTCGGTCCAAGAACCGAACCGAACCAAATAAATCAAAAACCAAATAACAGAAAAATTAGGAACCTAATAGATTTTGGTTCGGTCCGGACCGAACCTAAATATTTAGGTTCGATTCGGTTCCATATAAAACCAAATTGCATTTCCATAAAAAAAATTTAACTATTTTTTGGGATAGCCAATTTAAAAATGTAATAATTATTTTCATTTTAAAGAATTAACTATTGTTTGAGAAAATAAAATTAAATTTAACGATCATTATAATAAGAAATTAAACAAACATATAAGGAATGAACATAACCACTAACATGCAAAACACCTTTTCCATCTCAATAACCTACCATATAAGATATAAAAAAAATTATATTATGAAATCTTGAAAAGAATAAAATATAAATGAACCGTAAAAGTAGAAAAGAATCATAATTTTTTTAATTAGGATAATTAGGTTCTGTTCTCTGTTTATTTGATTTTTTTTTTCTCAAAACCGAGAACCTAACCTAAAATCAAATTACCAAAATATTAGAACCAAGAACCGAACCTAATTGGTTTGATTCGGTCCGGTTCGGTTCTGTCCGATCCAGATCTCAGGTTCAGTTCGGTTCTTTAGGTTTCTTCCTCTCCCCTACATAATCGAACTATATCCAATAATGAACTAGATTTTATCCATGAGATAAATTAAAGTTAATAGTTTTTTTTAGTTTGTAAAAATTTGAAAAACTTTTAAACGCAGTATATTAAATTATCGTGTAAATGCAACTTTTAGAACCGTATTAGTAAGACTATATATTAAAAATTCTTCGCCTCTCGTTGAACTGGTCTAATCGTATTGGGTCCAATTTTTAAAACCGTATTAATAAGACTGTATATTACAAGATTAATATTTGTATTTCATTTTAAAAGGCTCACTATTATGTTTTAAATATAGTCAATATTAACATGATACTAGTAATTACCTGCAATAACAAGTCAACGGATTTTCTTTTGAAAAATAAGCTAATCTCATTCTAGCTAGTCTCCTGAACCAAAAATATTATTTAATTGAAATCGAATGCGAAAGATTTAAAATATAGTTAACTTTTTCTTTAAAATCTATAAATTGATTAAGGTTTTTCTTAATTCTACATCCAGAAACAACTTCCTACAATGGCAAATATTTCTTATCATTGGTTATCTACACTATTCTTGTTCAGTCTTCTCATCCAAGGTAAAATGTTATTTTTTCTTAAGTTTAATTGTTTTCTTATATATAAGTAATTGGTATTTTTGATAGACTCAATCCGATACCTACTCTTTTATATTTGTCGTAATAACAAGTGAATAGTTACTATTTCTTGGACGTGTTTGGAAATCCAATACTCTTTCCAGGATTGTATAATTGATTATTTGATTTTAGCGGCTTGGGTTGTATTGTGTTACTTCACATTTAATTGCCTCTTCACTCCCTTGCCCTCTTCTTACCATTTTACCATAAAAAAAGTAATTGACAAGCAATTACCTTTATACATATACAGTTTTTTTTACGATTACATTGTTTTCTTACAAAGTGATAGTTGCTTTACTTTTAAGTCTATATTTGCAATACAGGAAATTGTCAATGCGAAAGATTATCAAATTTTGACATTAAACATTCTCATAGTGGAAGATCAGTTGAAAATAAGACGGAATGGCTCGTAAATGTAACAAATAGCTGCATATGTACAAGATCGCAGATTTTGTTAGATTGCAGTGGATTTCAAACCGTTTTACCTATCGATCCGAGCGTGCTGAGTGTTAGTAGTGGTATATGTTCATACATAAATTTCAATGGAGGATCTCTTAGATCATGGGAATCCTTCAATTTTTCATATGCTTGGGATCCCCAATTTCATTTTGAAGTAATTGACGCACAAATTCAATGTTCTTAACCAAAAAAAAAAAAAAAAACCATTTGAGCATTTGTTGTAAAGTCAACTGGTTTGAGATATCTTTATTTGTGTTTGTATCAGTAATATTCGTTTCGAACCTCAATATGTACGTGAATGTTAAAAACTATACTGTGAAAATTTGTCAGGATCACAAACAATTAGGAAAACAAGACACTTTGTGTTTAATAATATAAATATCAGTTTAATCTTTTGGGTCAAATGGTTCCATGACATGGTATCAGATCAGCTTAGATTTATAGGTTAAGGATTCGAATCTTGACAACTCCAGTTTTTGAAAATAAGTGCAACGCATAGCGGAATGAGTCTGTGTTGTATCTACTTCAAGCTCAAGGGGCATTCGTATGCGGAAGAGTGTTAGAAATAATATAAATACTAGGATTGGGCCTTACCTA
The DNA here is from genome assembly GCA_949673415.1 of Euphorbia schlechtendalii. NCBI lineage: Eukaryota > Viridiplantae > Streptophyta > Magnoliopsida > Malpighiales > Euphorbiaceae > Euphorbia > Euphorbia schlechtendalii. The sequence continues at coordinate 13,562 of CATIWQ010066546.1, read as the reverse complement.
TCAGCTTAAGTTTTTGAGTCAAATGATGAACAATATGCTTTTGCTATTTTTTATTGTTAATCATGTGGTCGACTTTCTCAATGATGGATCCGATGCTATACATTCCAATTTTGATAATTTTACAATTGGGTTGGTCTTTATTCGCCTTTATACATTATATACTTGTTGATCTTTCATAATATGTACCCAAATTAATCTCTTTTAAGCAAGATTGATCTAGATATGCAACGATGATTGATGATATAACACGTACGCAGAATAGCTTATGATTGAGAATCGAAATGTTAGTTGAGATTAAGAATTTAGGTTGCAAGTTTTTTTTTTTTTTTTTAGCAAGTCATGTCATATAACTTGTTTTTCTTGTGTAAAAGTAATTTCGTATGTTTGTGTTATATGGTGTTTTTCGTCCGATGTTTTAACTACGGTAGTATGATTAAAATAGTTTATGAATTATCTATGTTAGTCAGACTGCGAATTATGTTACATATTTGTTAGTTAGAGTAGTTGATCTTTCAAAAGAGGACTTGAATTTATGTTTGTTCACCTTTGATAATAGTTCTTATTTCTTTTAATACGATAATCTATATTTTTCCACCGGAAATTATTAATGAATTTGAAAAATAATGTGAGCAATAGTTTCGTAAACCACTTGATAAAAAAAATCAGGGTGTTGTAAGAATATGTCAACACAAATATTAAAATGAAATATACAGTAAACATGAATAAAAAAATCATATTATAAGCCTCATATATACATACAAGAAATGTCATATTTTACAGGAAAGTGTACTCAAAATTAAGCATAATTTGTTTGTAAGTAATTTTCTAAGATCTGAATTGTCTGGATACTGATTCTCATTCCATAAATACCGCTCTCGATAGAATTTGAGGTTTTATTTTTGATCGTCTCTTCAGTAAAAACCTTTTGATACACAATTCTTTCATCAACTAAAATTAATTCATCCGTATAAAATCTAATCCTACATTCCTAATGAATTAGATACAATTTTTTTTACCAATTTATCAACAGTTGATGATTTATGAAAGAAAATACTATAAATCATCAAGTTGGAATAGTAAATTATCCGGAAGGAAAGTCAGCAAATTACCATTTGACTTCAATTATTTAAAAAGTCAAGTGGGCACTTTTGGATTAAAGGATTACGATTGAAAAAATTAAAAATTGAATTCTTTTCTAAGAGAATATCAACCGTCCAATTTACGCCTAATAACAGTATTGTCAACGATCGAAACGAATATATCCACTAATAGCGTGTGTGAATGACCATGATCAATCCCTAACTCATTTAACACTAAAGATACTAATCTATCATTAATGTTTTGAAAATTGTACATTTAATACTCCCTCCGGTTCCTAATATTTATCAGTTTAGATTTTGAACCTTGGTTCCTACTATTTGTCATTTTAAAATATCAATGCACTTTTTAACAAGATTTTTCTAATTTACCCTTGCATTAATTAGGAAAGATATTAAATATAGATTAATTTATAAGTTGGTTATTAAGAAGAGAGAGAATTTTATTATAAAGTAAAATGGTTAGAGTAGTCATTTTATAGTGCATTGAATGTCTTACTCGTTTTGATGAAAAGTCTAAAACGACAAATATTAGGAACCAGAGGAAGTATTTTGAAAATAACAAGAGTAAATAAGGGTATACATGGAAGAAAAATGGAAAAAATTATGAAATTTTAAAATTGAAAATTATATTAAATTTTCATATTTTTTGTTAAATGAACTACTAAAAAAACAAAATGAGTACAATCATAATCATTATTTATAATACATCAATAATAGTGTTTATGCACTGCTTTTCTAATAGAACTTGACTAAAAATCCAAGTATAATAAAACTTTTCACGCATAAGGCTCGTCGTTCATCCATTTTAAAGCTAAATGATAAGTAGACAGCTAACGCAATTAATTCATGAACTCTGTGCTTACTTTGTTATTAAAACTGTCAAATTTTACCAAGATCTTTATCATTTCAAGTCTCTGCAGGAGAAAGATGATCTTCTATTCATGCTAGAAAAAGATATTATTTTTGAGTGAGAAACCAGAACAAAACATGCCATTAAGTGGGAGTTGAAAGGACCAAGATTTTTTTTGAATAAGATTAGGGACAGGAAGAAAGAAGCGATGATGACATTAGTCTCTCAGTGAAAGCGCCGCTTATAGCCCACACCTGAAGGCAGGCCAAGGAACTAACACCATGGGGCGACCCGCCCTTCCCCACTCCGAACAACCCCCCTAAAATTTATTAAAATAAAATAAAATAAAATACAAAGCGTTTGGAAGCAAAGGGACAAAAAAGAAAGACCTAAACAATAGGCAAACCTATCAAAATCTATAGCTGCAAAGACCATTACGGTCATGAAATAAAAATCCTCGGCAAAAATGTGGGATTTCTGCCCATTCAGTTGTGTTCTGAGATATTCGGCCATGGTTTGCTAGCGCATCCGCGATCGTATTTCCTTCTCTAAAGATGTGTGTAACCAAAATACGCATGCTTTGTGTTATGTTCAAACACTCCAACCAAGCTACTCTAATTTGCCAAGGCACCCGTGTGGTTCAGAAAGGACCAAGATTCAAACAGTTAGATTTTACCAAGATCATCATCATTTCAGGCCTTTCCCGGAGGAAAGGAGATATTAAGCTCATGTTGGAAAAGATGTTGTTTTTGCGCGGGAAACGAGAATAAAAGATGTCATCAAATGTGAGTTGAAGAAAGGACTAATGTGACTGTTGCAAGGAGAGAGAGGAACCCAAGTGGACGGAAGATGCTTCACTTATTTACACTCCATGCCATTTCTAGAAGACTTTAGTTAGTGAGATAATATAATATTATTTGTTTGGCTTAATATTAAATATTTTGTGAGCATTTTAGTACTTTTGTCCAAGCTTGTTCCTTAGGGTTTGGAGAGAGTATAAGCTTCTCCTTCATATTTGGAAAATATCTATCAATGCAAAAGCTCTCAAGCTTGTTTCCTTCAATTAATTATTATTTTAACTTGATGATGAAGTGTGAGCAGTCAACCTATCAAGCGATACCTTCTCTAACCAGTGGTCTAAGGAGATCTTCCATTTGCATTGTAATGTATAATTTCTTACTCGCTTTAGTAAATTGTGTGAATAAATGCTTTATTTCCTATCTTGAGTCAAAGATCTAGCTCTTATATAGTAATGTTAGTCTGGACCAAGAGGAGGTCTAACATTATGGAACACTTTTGCACACTTATGATGCATGAGATCGAGAGAAGATTGCTCATATACCAAGGGTTTTATTCTTATAAATACTTAACTGAACTTAACGTTTTATTATTGAATCTATCATTGATCGAGAGGCGAAGTAGGTTTAATAATATAAGAAACTAAGTTAGCTTATAAGGCAACTTAGAGAATTTAGGTTATGATACCTTGGATTTACTTTTCATGTGAGAATTATGCATGTTTCCAATGGAAGATAGTTTTAGATTGTCTAAGGGTAGGTTGAGCTTGAGCTACCTTTTATAATTTGTGAACACCGAATCTTATACTTTGTTGCTTTAAATTTCAATATTTATTCAAAAAATCATTTCCAACCCAAAAATTAAAGAAACTAAATAGCCCATTTATCATGAATTTTTTTAACTTAACATAACTACTCCTTGAGGGAAAACGACACTTGCATTTTCCTAACTACAACAAGACTCTAGCACACTTAATAGATATACCTTTTGGATGCAACAATTTTTTAGCGTTATTGCCTAAGAGCAACTTATGTGAAGTTTAAATCTTTGATTATAATTTGGTGCTAATAATACTTTGCGTTCAATAGCCTTTCAAATACAGGTTCTCTAGCAAGATCTCCTTTTTGTATGTGAAGAGCTGGAAGACCACCACTCATTTCATTAAATACTGAAATTGAAAGAGAGTGTAGAAAGAGGGGTGGTGCAACGAGAAGAGCTTGTGCAATAGAAAGAATGGAGGCTGAAAGACTATAACGTAAATGTCTTGAGCATGAAAGATTAGAGCCAGAAAGACTCGGAAGAGAAGAAGGACAATCAAAAGAGGAGGATGAAAATCACCCCCACCTAGGAGATAAACACTAAGAACGTATTTGGAGCCAAACACCGAGGAACACTCTTCATGCATTGTGATACTTCAAGAAGGATAAAATTTGTTTGAAGTTAAAGGCTACATGGTCTACGTGCTCTAAGCAGTAGTCCAATATGGAGGTCTTCCTGGAGAGGACCCAAAATCACATATCCAAGATTTTGTTATTATGTACAATACTTTCAGAACCAACAAAATTATCTCGGATGATGTTATAAGATTGAAGATTTTCCATTCTCTCTAAGAGATAAAGTAAAACAAATGATAAAGACCTTGCAGCCAGGATCCATCACTAAGAAGAATGATATGGAAAACGCCATCTTTACCAAATATTTCCAACCAAAGCATGTCTTAAAGTTGAGAAATGAGATCATAAGATTTTTTGAACTTCCTGGAGATGTTTGAAGCATGGAAAAGACACAAAGAGATGTTAAGAAAGGTGCCAAACCATGGTATCCCTATATAGATTCAAGTTTAGAACTTCTACAATAGGCTCTCCAATGTCAACAAGAGCAAGATTGAGTGACCTTGAGGATTATCCCCTAAGGGGATCTTTGAAATGATTCAGAAGATTGTTAAAACAGTCTCTAAATGGTATTTTTTCCATGAAGATAAACCAAGATCTTCAAGAATCGAAAGCTATAACAGACCTCTCAGCAAAATCTGACAAATTTTAACTTTGCTCAACAAGAAAAATGTGTTAGCCATTACAAGCTCTCAAGCGAGCTATTGTGAAATTTGTGGAGGGAATCACAAAATAGAAGACTGTGATATGGTGCTCACTCAAGAGCAATATGATTATATGCAAATTAAAGAGGTGGAAGCCAATTTTCTAACACTTACAATCTTGCTTAGAAAAATCACCTAAATTTCTCTTGGAAACCTCAACAACATCGTAACCAATCTTCATTTCAACCTCAACAACAACCCCCTTTTCAACAACCTAGCCATTTCCAATAACCTCAACAAATCCACCAACAACATTTTAAAGATCAAAATCAACAAACAATTAACTAAGAAACTCTTCACAACCTTATAAGAAATTTGAATTAGTTGAAATAAGGGAAACGATGAATCAAAACATGAATCATAATTAAGCTCACATGAAGAGTCTTGAGACCTGAATTCACTAGCTTACTCAAGTAATCACTCCAAAAGGAAATGGAGTTCTTCCTACCAACAATGAAACCAATCCAAAGGTAGAATGCAAAGCAATCTCCTTCAGAAGTAGTAGGATTATAGATTCATCCAATCCTATGATTATTGATGTTAGTGGAAATGCAAGAAAGGTTGAAGAAAAGGTGGGGAAGGAAATTCCAAAGGAGACCTTGTAGGTTGAAGAATCTTCAAAAAAGATCTTGTCTCAGCTAGAAAAATAGGGATAAAAAGAGACCAAAGACAAAACCTCTGAAGCAGGATAGAAAGCAATTTCAACTTAACAGTCAAAGATTATATTCCCATAAAAAGCTAAACAACATGATATGGCCAAACAATTTGAAAAATATTTAGAAGTTTTCGAGAAATTGCATATCAACATACCATTTGCAGAAGCTCTTGCTCAGATTTCGATGTACGTGAAATTTTTAAAGGAGATTTTATCAAACAAAACAGAGCTAAAGATTTGAAGCCATGGTTCAACTGAACATAAAATTCTCTTCTATCTAGCAAAGAACAAAGCGTCTACCTACCAAACTCAAGGATCCATAGAGTTTTTCTATCCCTTATTTTATTAGTAATCATAAAATTTAAAATTCCTTGTGTGACTTAGGATCTAATATAAAATTAATGCCATATTATATTTACTAAAAGCTAGGCTTAGGAGATCCCCAACCAACTAGGGTATTAATACAAATTCTGACATAACTGTTAGGTATTTTAGGGGAATTGTAGAATGTACTTGTGAGAGTAGGAAAATTTATTCTTCATGTTGATTATATAGTTATTGATATGGATTAAGATATGCATGTCCCCATCATTTTCGGATTACCTGCCACATGAAAAATTTTAATAGATATGAACAATGGGAAGCTAATTCTAAAAATCTATGATGAAAAAGTTTTGTTAGAAATGAATGAAGCTATGAGATCACCTTCTTTTAGTGATGATCAATGTTATTTCATGGATACTAAAGATGTTCACCTTAACCCATACTTTTTTGCATGAGTTCAATCTTAAATATTTTGAAGATGAGGATGGGATCTTGGAATAACAAGTCGACACTGAGACAGGTTGTCAAGCTACTATTAGAGCAAGGTTGAATGTTGAACCATTAGAAAAAGTTCATGAACCTACTAAACCTAAATGCAACCAATAAATGCTTAATCTCAAACCCCTACCTAATAATCTGGAATATGCCTTCCTTGAACCAACTCAAGATCTTCCTTTTATCATATCTTCCAAGCTCTCCCCTAATTAAACATAAACAAGATCTTCTTATTGTCCCTAAAACCAACAAAGAAGCATTATCTTGGAAGATTGTGTACATAAAATCTAGATGGAAGAAAACTACAAGCCCTTTATCTACCCTTAAAGGATATATAAGCCCAACATGAAGGAAGTAGTGAAGAAGGAAGTTATAAAGATGCTTGATATTTGTATCATTTATTCCATCTGAGATAGTGTTTGAACAAGTCCAGTCTAAGGAGTGCCAAAGAAAGGAGGCATGTCTGCTGTTCAGAGTGATAAAGGAGAAATTTCACACACCAGAACTTTCACAAGTTGGAAAGTTTGCATTGACTATAGGAAGGTGAATGATACAACCGGAAAAGATCACTTACCTCCTCCTTTCATTATTCAGATGCTTGAAAGACTTGTTGGCTATAAGTTGTACTATTTCCTTGATGGCTACTCTAGTTATATTCAAATATCCATTCCCCTATGGTATCTTTACCTACAGGAGAATGATATTTAGCTTGTGCAATACTTTAATCACATTTAAAGGTGTATGATGGTAATCTTTCATGATATGGTGGAGAGAACTACAAAGGTCTTCATGTATGACTTCTTTGTTTGTGGGAAGACCTTTGAAAACTTTCTTAGGAATTTGGACGAAGTCTTGCTCAGGTGTAATGTGACCAGTTTGGTGATTAGTTACGAGAAATGAAGTTTTATAGTTATAGAAGGAATTGTTCTTAATTACAAGATCTCTGAGAAGGGGTTAGATTGGACAAATCTAATATAAATCAAATTCATATTCTAACACCTCCAACATCAATGAATGAAGTAAGAGCCTTTCTTGGTCACACAAGTTTCTATAGGAGGTTTATCAAGGACTTATCTAAGATAGCACAATCTTTGATAACCTTGCTTCACAAGGATATTGAAATTAAACATGCTTGCCACAATTAATTTCGTTAAATTTTTTGGTTGTTATAGATTGTAATCTCTCATAATTCTACATTTGTTTATATAATTCATAACATGTTCGATGAAATGCTTGACTTGAAACAAAAAACTTATACAAGGTATAATGCCTTTGTTTAAAGTTAAACATTCATCGAACATGTGATATCACTCTTATACAATGTAAAAGACCTTCACGTCATGGTTTTTTTACTAGATCATGAGTTATGTTGTAAACATAAAGGGGCAGTATACTATATAAATACATTATACTACTATTATACAATGTCATGCTTTTTATGGGAAATTCAATACTGTTGTGAAAATAAAGGAGAATATATATCACTATTATACAATTTATAAGGCTGCGAGAAATTATTTTTTTTCGAAAAAATTGAAGTGTATATTATTTTAAAGATAAAGCATTAATTCGAAAAAATCAACGGTTTGTGAGATATGGACATTTGAAGTGGCGAAATTCAAATTAAATAGGGGAGAAAAGGTAGATAAAAGGGGTAGAAACATGCAACATGAAAAAAGGGTAAAAAGAAAAATAGAATCTAACAAAATGTAAAAGTTAATAATACATAATCCTAGTTATAAAATCAATAAAATCTAATTTTTTAAGTATTTGCTTCAACTTCATATAAGTGATATTAAGCTAATCTAATAAGAAAATACCAATAAGCTTATGTGTCTAATATACACCACTTATATATTATTCTTTATCAAAGTTTTTCTGATGTGGACTTCCCAACATTTGAAGACTCTCCTTCAAGGGAAAATGAGCTTGGACCCACTATAATTTGTCAAACATTAGTTCCTTGATTCATCTCCTCAGAAATCTATGTTCATAAATAAGACTAGTATTCTTTGATAGCTGGCCTAGACTCCTGCAACACTTTAGATATGGACTCAAACTCTTTAAGAGAGTCAGACGTTTGCTCTGATGCAACATGTAAATTAATATGGTATGCATAACTAGTTAACCCATCTCCAACTTGGATAAGCAAAAAATGTGCACTTATAGTTGATGAGCAATCCAATCTTTTTTCCTCAAAAAAATTTACCCACATATCATTTTTTTAAAAATAAAGGCTAAATGCATCAATAGCTCTCTCACTTATCATTTCAGAAGGATCCCGTGGCTCACTATCCTTTCAAAAAGTGCACCTTCTAACTCTCTTTGTCTGACATGACTGATGATGTAGAAGACGTTGACTAGCCTAGCGAGTGTTGACCTTTTCTTCTTCTTTCTTTGATATTTTTTTTGCAAATTTTTTTGTTTTCTTTGCAAATTCTTTATTTCACCAAAATGATGAGTTTTTAACGATTCTTTATATAAAAGTTCTTTATTTTTTTCACCAGAGGACTTAGAAAAATAAAGTTTATTATGTTTCGTGGATTTTTGGAGATTTAGTTGTATTCTGAAAAATTTTCCTGGAAAATACATGAATTTTTCCGGAAAACTCATAATTTTCTAAAAAGAATTCCAGTCATTTCTTTCATTTTCATCCCCTTTATATTTCCCAATAAAACCAAAATCAAAGAAATCAAATGATATTCATACCAACATTTTTAAAATCCATATATGTTTGATGATGAAATTCGTGTTTTGATTTGATTTTAAGAAAAAAAGGATGGATTGATGAAGAAGATGATAAAAATGCAAAAATGAAAAAATTAAAGGGCTTTAATGAAATTATTTTGGGGATTTTTTTTGCAACTTTTACCATTAATGTCACGTGTCGGGCTATATTGGGTTGAATTTTCAACTTTTTTACATGTAATGACGTGTGTATCTCACTCCCTTGGCCGAGAGTGATTTAGTCTGAACGAGGGAGTCGAGAGGTGCGATTTATAAAAGGAGAGGGAGCTACAGAGAACTTTTGAAAGGATATGAGGTAATAGATGGAAATGTGAAATGTGGGGAAGTTATCGATGCATTTAGCCAAAAATGAAACTAATTTATGATGTATGCATCTTGATAATGTGTGCTTCCTCGTGTTTCTTACGAAAGAATAGTGTATGCATCTTCACAGACAATAACAAAAATTTGGTAACAATATTAACTATTGATAATTGGAAGCCTAATATATTTTTAGGGTTGTTTGTTACAACATATTTGGCTTTTTTCATTTATTAAAAAATATATCATATTAATCATTAAAACTCGCAATGAATCCTCATCACTAATTAAATCCTCTCCAAACGGAAAATTAATTATTTTGCAAGTTATTTGACAGATAAATACCGTTGTTATCCATTCACAATATTAGAATGAATTGATCATGGTAACCATGAAATTAGGTCAGATTTTAACAATATTTCTTTTAATACAAAAGCAAATATATTATGTTCAGAAAATCGAAATCAAATTAATATATAGAAGTTCGATTTTAGTTCTGAATTATATCAGAATTAATGTTGAACATCTATATGTTATTCGATTGAACATGAATAGCTTTAAATTTTGAAAAAGAAAAAGAGAAAAGCTATTACAATGGAGGGCTTGATTGGATATTTTATTCGGGCACTGAAGAAAAAGAAACCGTACAATAGCTATGCAACATTTTCTGAAAGATCAAGCAAACGCAACTATCATAGGCTAGCAATAGGTGGTGCAATTATAGTCGATACAGGGACTCCAAGATTGCCTTTGCAACGAAATGCAAAGGCAGCCTTAGAAATATCAGAGGAGTTTCGGTACGGGGTTGAATTTCTGCCTATAGATGACATAGATGATATTAATTCGTTTATGTTTGATGGATCAAAAATTGGTGCTGATCAAATGCCAAAGGCAGTGAAGACTCATTTTTTCGGATCTCAGGCTAGTTAAAAACATAATTTAGAATGAAAAAAATGGTGGTTGTCATTTTATTTGTGTTCAATTTTTTAATTTGATTCTCATTATATGATCACCCAAGTTTTACTCAAATCTTGTTTGTTCTTTATGTTCATTAATGAATTGAATTTTCCTTAATAAAAATTCAGATTAATATTCTCTTTGTCGTTTTGTTAATGCGTATTTGATACGATCAACGTCAAATGCCGACCCAAATTACTTCATATCGCATTTTAAAATTACATAAAATATTTTCATTATAAAAGAATTAATGGCTAGACGAATGCAATAGACACGCATACCGTGCATACGTTACAAACACTCCATTGATGGGTAAGCGAATATTGTAGACACCTAACCCATAATAATATATCGCAGATGCCTAACGGTAGGAGAGTATGCAATAATCGCCTCACCCAAGAAAAATTTTTGGTAGCATTTTCATATATGTTCATGTTCATCATGGGAATTTGATTCGCATATTGTTGCGGGTACCAAGTAAAAGAAATTTATCCAGCATAAAAATAAGAAAAAATATTTACCTGTTATTGGGTTGATGAGTGAATAAAAAATGTATACTAACATTTACATTTTTTTGTCATAGCTTCAGATAATTGTTGCATGTTGCAGCTATAACATTACAATTGTACGTTATATATACTAAATCAACTCCAACTGTTGCGTTTCTCACAGTCTCGAGAAAGTTTATCATCAACACAACTCACTGCCTCAGAGTAGATGTATAATTGATTCTATCATGATAAACTTCTATTAAATCACAATCTGATACTATATATATCTGCATTGAACATTTGAAAGGATCGATGCCTAATTGGCCTAATCTTACATTCACTAATGTACATAAAAGTTAGTAAATAGTTACTCATATATGAAATTTGAAATTGAAAAACAGAACAAACCCGTCATGATTCCATTGGCCTCGAATAATCCCTTTAAGAAGTCCAGATTCACCCGATTATATGAACACATAACACTACCAATTAAACATGTGGATCCTTGACACAGATTTTAAATGGTGCTTGATAGCTGTTCTCTAAGTCCTCTTTTGACACCTACAAAGCCCGAATATTCTTGCATATGTTCTTTACGTTTAGCATATTGATCCATTGTGGTTAATGCTAAGTGACTAAACTTTGTGCATGGTCTTTATTTTTAGCATATTGACCTACCCTTTCCCTATATCAGAAACATAAGTAGTATTCCAACAACAATATCCGTGATTCATATTTTTTAAGAAAATGTTGTACTTTGTGTCTATATCCGTGTATGTGTTCGTGCTTCATAGAGTTGCATTACTAATTAGTAAGAAAATGCAATTTATATACATGTATTGGTATAAAAAACACACCAAAAGCAAACAATAAAGGAAAACAAAAAATAACTTCAGTTTGATAAATTGGTATAAAAATAGGGACAAAAAACACTTTTTCAATATAAATCACAATCGCCTTTCTGGTAAGCTGCAAATTCTTCTTCGACTACATTGCTTTAGTTTTTGCCAGTTTGTGCAACTTCAACTGTTCGCACCTATTCAACATATTAACAAATGTTAGATATGTGCAATCAAATATTTTCTCTCGTACATCTATTTTAGTTTAAAGTTCAAGATCTGCGGAGCTAAATTCATTTCGACGTCCATCATTATCATGAAAATAAAAAAAATAAAAGAAAGGCTCAAACCAATAAAAATAAAAAAAACAGGTAAAGCATAACGTTACAAATAATGCATACCATGACCGAAAACTATGCACTTTCACATCATGTCCTGAAAATGAATGTTTGAGCGAAACAAGGCTCAGAATATGACAAACTAATGCTTCCACTTCAGATTCCTTCCTGGCAATGTTCAAAGATACAGGTGTGCATTTTTCACGATCAACGTTTGCAAAAGCACGTAAATGAGAGAAATAAATCAACAATGACCCATCATTAAGATACTTCACGGGTTGAAGTTGACAAAACAGGTGCCATAGCACAAGCAAAGGGACCCAGTCACAGAATCCGAACATGCATTCAGAATGTCTGGAAGCCCATTATCTCAAAAAGGATAATAATATGTCAAAGACATGTCATTACAAAAGGGTTGACACAGGACCGATGCTGTAGATTGTTTGACCGAAAAGCCATCATGGATGGAGTTTGAAAGGTCGTTACGAATTCTTAAAGATTAGGGTCAGACCTGCTGTGAACAAGTTCAAGTGGAAGATTGTTGGTGTGCCCTAGTTCATAGGCATTAGTTTTTAATAAGTTAAGTTAATAACTTGTATTACTTTTGTTGTGTCATATCAATAAAGTCAATGAACCTACTGCATTTATATCTTGTGCTATAATATGAGTAGGGTATCCGTTGATTATAAATCATAAAACTGTCTCAAGTCTCTTCGGTCATGGGAATGATTAGAACTAAAGATTTGTATGTTAGATGATCTATAGTAATGGATTTACTATGTCGCTTGTTAAGCAGACCATGAACATGGGCACATGTCGTGGACATGGGCTAGACCGATCCATGCTAAGTAGGTCTTGATTATCCTTAGACTTAATTGCAACATACTAGTAACTTAGAATTGGGTAATCTGTGGTATACACCAAACATGTCCTTAAATATTGGATTACAAGCATGGGTATACTCAGTTTATTTCATGAACATGTTATTAGTAGTATTGTAGTTTAAGGAATGTCATTTCAGCTTAAGAAATTGAAAGACGTCGCACCGATGTGCACTATAATAAAGGATGATATTTATCATGCCTTTGTTTATCAATCAGATGTCGAGAGCAAAGGATTTTGCGAGACAACTTCCGGGTTTAGTATTTAGATTAGACAGTTATATTCTGTCCCAATTAGAGGTTGTAATAATTTGTTAGAATCCGCTTACAGTCTATGGATGAAGCCCATTGCCAACATATGGACAGACTTAAAGGATCGTGCGCTTGGATTCACTGATTTGGGATTTCTTGTACATGTAATGTTACAAGACCCGATGAAGAAGTGATTTTTAATTAATTGACATGTCAAGTTAATGTAATTGAATAATCTATATAACTTCAATGAATTAATTTAATTAATGGTATAATATAATATAATGTATATTATTCATTTTTTTATAAAGCTGAGCACGACAAATGTCGGCTCTATTTATTAAAAGAAATTAAAAAACAAAAATAAAAAGAATAAAGAAAAAGAAAACATAGTAGAAGCTAAATCCTACTGAAACGAAAAAAGAACCAATAAACTCCT
>CATIWQ010066540.1:0-61641 GCA_949673415.1 Euphorbia schlechtendalii | reverse complement strand
GAATTTAATTAAGTACTAAGTATACTCTTAATTAATGAAGTAGACTTGAGTATTGTGGAAAAATCAACTCAGTTTACTGTAAGTAATTAATTAAGTTATGGCTTAGATAGGAAAAGCTGAGTTCTGCTTTACTAAGTAGAATCCATGCTGAGTACTATATAGTTTAGGCTATAGTCACTCAGCACGAACTGAGTGCTGCTTTTATTAATTAAAAGCATTACTTTATTATGACACTTTGAGAATTATTTGATAGTTGTACTACTAACGGTTTCTATTAAGAAACAGAATATACTTTTGTTGCTTTTAAGGTCAAATTATGCAGCAAATAATAGAATATTCATAGTGGCTTACATAAGACAAAAGTAGTTCCACTCCACAAAGACTTGTCAGAATCTTTCCACAAAAGTCCAAGATGAGTGCGCCTCTGTCAACCCCATTCCTTGGTGTCTCTACGCGTGTTAGTCAATGTTAGCAACATTCAACCAATCAAATAACATGTTGCTCTGAACGCGTCTCTCTCTCTAAATCTGGATTACTTGAAGACAAAATAGCTTTCGTCCATGGAAGCTTATCTCGCCTCAACGTTCATTTTTCTATTTATGAATGTCCCAGAAGCTATCTCCAACTGGAAGATTTGAAAGACGTGAAGAGAAGAAATATTAAAGAACTACAGAGATGAGATGTCTACAACGACTACTTCGCAGATCTTCAAAGTAAAAATAGAAGACTGAAGCAGACGTTGCAATAAAAAACAAGTGAATCACCTTGAATTTCATAAGAGCTAAAGTCACTGCAAAACATTCTAGCTTCCCAGAAATTCAAAATCAAGTAATATACAAACAACCATTTCTATATCTGTTTGTAATAGAGAGAATCCATTGTGAGATATAACATTGTAAGGATTCAACATTTTATAAGTTGAATTCAGTTCGCAACTCTCTTTTGAGATTTGAGTGTCAGTTTGGGAAGGTTACCCATACTGAGGAAGTGGCAGTTTGAAAGGAGGGACTTTCTATCCAAGTGTCAGTTTGGGAAGGGTACCCAAACGGAGGAAGTGGTAGTTAGAAAGGAGGGACTTTCTGTAATTATGTCTACTCGCTGTAAAGGCTTCTCCGCCTATTGAAAGAATGAACCACTAGTGGATTAAAGCTCGGAGAGAGATCCGGGGATTGGATTAGGCAGAGGCTGAACCAAGATAAAATCTCAAGTTTAGTCGTTCTAACTTTAAGCGTTTAGCTTCATCAGCATATTACTCATTCATCTCTCTTATATTTGCTTGTTATCCATCTCGCACTGAGTAATCTTCACTCAGTAAGAGGTTGAAGATAAACTGTACCAGCTTTGCTGAGCAGTTTATAAGTTTTTATATCGCACTCAGCACGCATACTCAGCACCCATATAAAAACCATACTGAGTTAACTATAAAATGAAAAGAATCTAAAAGTTACCCAGTATTCGCATTCACCCCACCTCTGCTATTGTTATTAGCCGGTTTACGGACCAACAAGTGGTATTAGAGCAGTTGCTCAAATCTAAGATTAATCATCCCGAGTCAGATCTTTAAATGGCATATAATAACTTCATCTCGAGTTCTGGTCAGTCAGTTCTTTTGAGAGAAGGAATGTCTGTCACCAGACCTCCTCTATTTGATGGTAATCATTATACTTTTTGAAAAAATTGTATGAAGAATTTCATCTAGTCACAAAGCATGCAGGCCTAGCTCACAATTAAGCTTAGCCCTAGAGTTCCTACTTAGGTCATGAATGATGTGCGTAGACCTGTAGATCCAGAGGACTACAATGATGTTGATCTGAGGCTTCTCAAGGAGAATGCCACAGCCATTAACTACTTACACTATGCGCTTGATCTTACAGAATTAAACAGGATCTCAGGATGCGAAATAGCACAAGAAATCTGGAAGAAACCGGAGATTACCCATGAGGGGACAGACAAGGTCAAGGAGTCAAAGATAAACCTCATGCTGAGAGAGTATGAGATGTTCTCGATGGCTGCCAATGAAGGTATTCAGAGAATGAATACTCGATTCATTAACATTGTTAATGAACTAAAACTACTTGGAAAGGAGTTCAGCCAGGAAGAGCTCGTTAAGAAAATTCTCCGCACTCTCACAGTAGAGTGGGATTCCAAGAAGAGCGCAATCGAGGAAGCTCACGACCTTAAGACCTACAGCTATGATGAGCTGATAGGCACCTTGCTGACACATGAGATGTCACTGAGAAAGTACTCAGATGACTCCAAGAAAAATAGGGGCAAGGACAGTAAAGCCATTATCCTCAAAGCTGAATCATTTGATGAGTCCATCAACTGCGAATCTGATGAAGACATGGCTCTTCTTACAAGGCGTTTCAAACACTTCATAAAGAAGGATGGGAAGTTCAATTAAAAGAAGTTTCCCGCTAAAATCAAGTCAACTCAGCACAAACGTGAAGCTGAGGAAGGACTAAGAAAAGAGCACAGCAAAGACATCAAGTGCTATGGGTGTGGAGAAAAAGGTCACATCCAGTCAAACTGTCCAAATGCAAAGAATGACAGATTCAAGAAGAGATTCTCCAAGAAGATTGAAGCTCTTGCTGCCACTTGGAGTGACTCAGAAGAATCTTCATCTTCTAATGAAGAAGTCTCTGATTCAGCTAATCTCTGCTTGATGGCTTTCGATAATCATGGAAAACACTCAACATCTACCTCTAGTTCAAAGTCTTCCGCTGACAACTCTGAAGCTGAGCATGATAAAGAGAAAGATCAGCATACTGAGGTACATTATGATATTCCTTTATTAATCAAAGAATTCGCCCAAGCTCTCTTTGATGTAATGAAACTAACAAATAAATCAATGAAAAACATCAAAGAGATAGTGAGGAGAAGTGACAATCTGGAAGATACTAATGCTTCCTTATCGTTTGATATCTGTTTTCTTCTAGAAAAAGCTGAGTATCAAGAATGTTCTATCAGCAAGCTCACTAATAAACTAGATGAGCTGACTGCTGAGATATCAGTATTAAAGAAGAAAGAGGATTCTCCTCTTGCCAATAATCAAATTTCGAATAACCAAACTCGTAATTTAAAGAGGAACAAATCTCTAAACAGAAGAAAGCGAGCTAGCCCAAGACAAAAACTGTGTGCGATTTTTGTGGGAAAACTGGACATGTCAGAGTAAAATGTAGACATAAAAATGGTTATTATGACAAATATGATTGGACAAGCATAAGCACTACTAACAAGGGAGGACCCAGCTCAAAAGCATGGGTACCTAAGAAAACTTAATTGTTTTGCAGGTGAGCCTTAGATTCGCTGATGACTCTCAAATGTGGTACTTGGATAGTGGATGCTCAAGGTATATTTCCAGTTCATCTCATTAAAATGCAAGAGAAATAGAAGTATCAGTTTTGGAGACAACCAGAAAGGCAAGATTGTAGGGTGTGGCACTGTTGGCGTATCTCCCTCAATCGAAGAAGTGTCTCTAGTCAAAGAACTGAAGTTCAAATTGCTCAGTGTAGCCCAACTTTGCGACAAAGGCAGGAAGGTTATTTTCGACTCAGCAGGATGCTTAGTAATTGATAGTAAGACTAACTCAACCATACTCTATGCTCCTAGAACCAATAATGTTTATATGGTTAATTTATCCCCCGGCTCCTCTAATGTTTGCCTCATATCTAAGGAGGAAAATGCTTGGCTATGGCACAGAAGGTTGGGTTATATCAATATGAAAATTCTATCCAAACTAGCCAAAAAGCAATTAGTTGTGGGGTTACCCAGCATCAGCTTTGAAAAGGATAAACTCTGCTAAGCTTGCTAGCTTGGTAAGCAAGTTAAGAAATCATTTAGATCTATTAATCACGTAGTAACTAAGCGACTGTTGGAATTGCTACACCTAGGCCTTTTCGGCCCAATTCAACCTATGAGTTTAGGTGGTAAGAGATTCACTCTAGTTGTTGTAGATGACTTCACGAGATTAACATGGGTAGTCTTGCTGAGTAGCAAAGATGAGACTTATGAATCTTTTGTCAAGCTCAGTAATCGAATAATGAATGAACTAGGAACTAAAATCAGTAGAATCCGAAGTGATCATGGGCGTGAATTCCAGAATTTCCATTTCGAAGAATTCTGTTCAACGCATGGCATTGAGCACAACTTCTTTTCTCCCTATACTCCTCAACAAAATGGGGTTGTAGAAAGGAAGAACATGACTATAGTTGAAATGGCTCAAACCATGCTGAGTGATAACAATCTACCAAAATACTTTGGGGGAGAAGTTGTCAACACAACATCTTATATCTTGAATCGGGTTTTAATTTGCCCAACTCTTGAAAAAATTCCTTATGAGCTTTGGCGAGGGCGTAAGCCTAAGATTGGTTACCTCAGATCCTTTGGCTGTAGATGTTTTATTCTTAACACCAAGGAGCAATTAGGAAAGTTTGATCCTGAGTCTGATGAAGGTATATTTCTAGGATACTCAACTGATAGTAGGGCATATAGAATATATGTCAAGCGAACCAGTCTCTTAGAGGAGTCTATGCATGTAGATTTCGATGAAACTAACATTGCAGAAAGATGTCTAAATGAAGAAGACGAAGGAGCCACTCAGTTTTCAAATTCTCTCAGTACACAGCATGCTGAGTTACCCAACTCAACACAAGATCTCCATGCTGAGGAAACCAAAGATGACGATGAAGATCTCTCAATTAACTTCAACGATGGAGAAGATCAATCACCTTCTCAGCATCCAATTATCAATCCTCCAGTAGCTGAAACAAGTCTACTATGAGCGGACGACACGGAGTGATGGGCCGAGAGCGTGCGGGATGAGAGGCGCGGTCCACCGGGGTGTTTAAAAAAGCTAAGAGATGGCGGATTCGGGTTCAAACCGATCTTAAACATTTTTTGCCTTTTTTCTCCTTCAACCTTTTTCCCGGGTCCCCAACCCGGTGCTTTTCTCTTTTTCAAACACCTCGGTGGACCGCGCCTCTCATCCCACGTGCTCTTGGCCCATCGCTTCGTGTCGTCCGCTCACAGTGGCGACTCCGCTGGGAATTTTTTTCTAAAACATGTTTTTTTTTCAAGTTTTAGATTTTGGATAAGTGCCAAAAATTATTGATCACATTATTCTGTTTTCTCTTAATTATGACTTATTCATAATAACGCATTGTAGTAGAAAGGATTAGCCCATAAGTCTAAGGTACCCTTATTACCGTGAAGCTTTCTCTTATACTAATCTGCCTCCCTGAGAAAAGATAGTACTTGAGCGAGTGGAGCACTTGTTGCCATATCGCATTTACCTCCCTCAACCCATTTGGGGAGAGGCTTGGAGTGTATTTTGGTGCAACAAGAACCTTCTACATCAATAACCCACTTGTAAACCTCATGTAAATAACCCATAGGCATTTTCCCTAGGGTGTTACCCAACAAACGCGATCATGCATTATATTTTTTCTGCAAGTACGCTCCTTAGTATCTTCATGATCCTAAGATGAACCAAACTTAGGATAGAGATTAGCCAAAAACCCTACACGCGGGAGTTGTATGGTCGGAAGATATGATGTTGCATGCTATGTGCTACTTGTATACTACTTTTAATTTATCATTGTACAAATGTCATACTAACCATGGATTTTTGTGCAGACACTCGAATGCACACACTCATGATATTAAATGTACATATCACATTATCATCATGATACCACATACACTTAGGCACAGTTAACACTTTTAGATCATATCACCCTAGGACAACATAAAACCACTTAGGGACATCACTCACCCCTTCTTCAGCGAAATGTCCACTTGACATCCCGCTATTAGCTTGTACATGGCAAACATACCTTTCTTCTGCTGCGTGATATCCACTTGACATCCGGCACTTGGCCCGCAAGGGGCAATAACCTTTCCACCACATTACCCATTAGGTGTTCACTCAACATCTGACTCTCAGCCCTTCCGAGGTAATTATACATACCAAAAGCCCAAATAGGGAAAATACCTACCCAAAACCTTTTTCCACATTAAACGATATCCTAGTCGAAATCCTAACCTAAGCCCACACGAGGCAAATTCACTACCTTACCAAATCGCCAAGGGTGTACGCCTCATACCCGAATCATTTGCCCATACTAGGCAATAATTCACGTATCACCACATACCTTCAAATAGCGATGACCACATAGGTATCCGAAACTTCACCCTAGTCGGGTAAAATAACCAAATCATTTCTTTTAGATAGCTACATACGGTAGTTGTCTTCATTTCATTAGGGTACGTTCCAATTTGACCTCCTCATCCCATGAGACCTTGTCATGGTACAAAACCTCAAACCATTGACCTATTACCACACAGGTAACTTAGTTACCTCACTTACATCACTCATATTACGATATCACACCGACATTGTACAAATCTCAAATCCAACCCCCGTTGTTGGATTTTCACATGTTTTCATTTTTTTTACCTAACAACTAACATGTTTATTTCAAATGGATTGACATACATGTTATTTCACATCATGGCATTCTAACCCCTTGTGAATGCAGCCATAACATTAAAAATCTCATGCATTACCCACATCATGAGTCATATCATGAATCTTATATGCACGGGTTAATATTCTGCTTGTGTGTCAGAGGGGCTTGGAAGAGGCCCAGTCGCGGCCTGGTCCGCGTTTCCCCAATCATGGCCAATCTGGAGGGGGTTTCCTACACTGACTCAAGTGATGACTCGGGTTCAAACTCGGATTCAGTTCAATGCACTGCAATGGTCAATCCACAAGGAGAAGGTGCAAGGGAAGATCACCCGGTCCTAACGGGATAAAATTCTTAGTAGTCATCGGTGAGCGCCGAGATTGCATGCCCTGACAGCTTTTGCTAACAGCGAACAGCTAGCATCGCTCATTCGCCAGCATGTCGGGAGGGCCCAAAATGCGGTGTCCAGCCCGGAGGTCACCCTCAACAACGTCAATCCAACAAGGGGACCTCCCACCTCACACATGGTGCCCCCAACTACCTTTTATCAGTTTGGGGTAGGACAAGGTTAGCTGAACCAGAATCCATTCTTCCTTGGATAAACTATCCAGTCGGCATTCGCACCGGGGCCTTTCAACCAAGGAATGACCCAATAGCCTATTCCTAACTGGAGTACGTCAGTCACCTCACAATTCCAGGCACCTCAACTGCCCCACTTTGCGGCATATCCCCAGGGGCAGTATGGCTCTTATCCAAGCGCAGGGGATGCCATCCTCCAACAACCTAGCATGGCGGAACTATGGCAACAGTTCTTGGCCATTCACGGTGGTCACCTAAGGAACACATACCCTACACAACCAATGGTCGGGGATGAAGACAACTTACCCCCAAATTTCGCAATGCCGCAGTTTGAGAAGTACATAGGATCTGGTGACCCGCGAGCCCACTTGATACATTATCAGACGGTGATGAGATCATTGAGGGTCAGCGACCGAATGATGGCTAAGCTCTTCATCGTCACCTTAGGCCATCCAGTCAACGAATGGTACAACCACCTTTCGCTGGACATAGCTACCAATTGGAATAGCCTCGCTCAAGCTATGTTGGAGCATTATGGTTTCAACTCTCAGATAGAAACCACAATGCAATATTTGGAGGCCATAAGGCAAAGGCAGGGTGAGAACTTCAAATCTTACTATACACGTTGGATGGCTACACAAGTCAGGCTGCAGACTCGTTTGACTCTACCGGAGATGATAACAAAGCTGTTGGATGGCGCACTGCCACCATACAGGAACAAATTCGGATCTGATAGCTTCTCTAGCTATCAAGAAGTGTTTGAGAAGGCAGAACGGATGGAGCACTTCGAGTTCATGGACACCTATGGAGGGATCTAGCATGAGGGAAGATTATGTAATAGTTAGCATTTAGCTACTTTGCCTACGAGGCTTCTTTTGAATTATCTTTGAATAAATTGAACTTTGTTTATTTGTTTGATATTTTATCAATGACATCACGCATTCTCATAAACATATACATAATGTTTTTTAGCACTCGTGACGCATCATTTTATAAAATTAATTTTGGTATAAATGGATTTCCCAAAAAAAATTCAAATGATTTGACTCTTGAGAGAAAGGGAGAGATAAATAAATGTACTTAGACAATGCATGATAGCAATTGCCTCATCATATAAGGACGAAAGATCAATGGAAAGATCTCCAAGCACGAAACATCAACTGACTCAAGATCGGGGCTAGGATAAGTCCAAAAATGTCGACCAAGCAAGTTGGGACTAAACAACTGATGCAATGTCACAAAGAAGGAGTCAAATCGTTGAAACATGTCAAAAAATCCATCACAACCATTCACAAGACCAAACATCACAAAGAAGGAGACGAATCATTGAAGACGTCAACAACTCCATCATAACCATTCACAAGACCAAAAACCAGGTGCAACATCACAAGAAAGGAGATAAATCGTTGAACACGTCAACAACTCCACCACCATCATTCATGAGATCGAACAACCGGCACAATGTCATAAAAAAGGAAACAGACTGTTGAACATGTTTACAAATCCATTACACGGATCACCACAATTCATGGAACAATCAAGAAAAGGGTTATACAAAGGTCAATATTAAAGATAAAAAGGAGCCAGTTTGTTGAACACGTCAACAACTCCTTCGCATGACACGCTACTACTTGCAATCATCGCACCATTAGAGGAAACGCTAATGATCAAGACTCATCACATACACTTCAAGCTAGCAAGGTGACGCAAGCACCAACCAATCAGTCAGAAAGGCTGAACGAGATAACAAATGAAGTCGTGGACATGGAGGGTGACTGATCTACCAAATCTACCAAGTCTTACACAATTGCTATCATGCATAGGTGAAAGAAATAAATCTCTAAAAAGCAGTACGAACAAAAAAAAATAAATTTATAATTAGCCTGTCAATTAACACTCGGTTAGTTGAGCAAAAATTAGGGCTTCTTTTCAAAATACAAAAAGAATAGTCTGCTGAGTTGAAAACCCGAAAAGGGCAGCTCAGGCAAAACATAGGACATTGAGAGAACAGCATTGGTTAGAAAACCTGAAAAGGCTAATTGATGGCAGGAGTAAAATCATTTGAAACATTTATACCCCTGTTAAGTTCATCAATGAATTATCATTTTTGCTGAATCTTTATGCATATGTTTATCTTGATTGCTTGCATGCCAATGGTAGAATGTCGCGAGTAAACACAAAACAAAAAAAAATGAAAATGAAAATGAAGAAAAATAAGTCTGCTGGATTGAAAACCTGAAAGGGCAGTCCAGGAAAAAATTAAGACGAGGTTCGATAGATTGAAAACCCGCTAGGGCGATCTATGTAGAAATTAGAACCAACACCAAATTCATCATCTCCTCAAAACGGTACGAGGCATCATATACCTTCAACACTTCAGGCAAATGGCTGCCAAGCGATCGTCATCAACACAACGCGGGATCAATGATTCATCCAAACTTTCCTCAAATTAGATTCAAGCTATGAACTAGAATCTGATTCAACGAACCCATGGTCGTCACTTTGAGGAAGTCATCAATGGAATCCTCAACAAGACAAGCCATAGGGGCAACCATGCACCAACGCGAGAGAAGGCTCTTCAACGAACGAAGACCACGACATATACAACCGACGAACATACATCATATGATAAATATTGTTCATGCATAAAAAGATGCATACATAACATTCGCATCATGTCATTTACAGGTAAAGACGATGCCTCCACCTCCACATGAGGGACCTACAAGCAAGACAATGGCCCACTCAAGCCTAAAGTCAACATTGCAACAAAAGCCTCCTATAATGGAGCGGTTCTTGGGACATCCTCGAATTTCTATTAAACTTATTTATTCCTCATGTTTTAATTTTTTTGATTGAAGGAGCAAAAATTTTTGCTTCCCATAAACTCAATCAAATAATTAAAACATTCATCATAAAATGTATTAACATTATCATTTCTCTGATTTGTTATAGGAAGCAAGTCAAAACACAACCGAAGAAGGAAATGGTTATATCAATGGCTGAAGAATGAAACAGTCTCAATCGAAGAATGAAACAGTTACCAACTACAACAGGGACACCGTAGAAAGAAATGGTCGACCCGCCAACAAGGGGCATCAAGTACCTAAGGGATTCTGAAGAAGGAGACGAACAACCCTACGAATACACAGCGCTAGAAAGGAAGGCCTATGATCGGGAATAAGAAGTCGCCAGCCGCACCGGTCAGGTATATTCTCAGTCCATATAATGGAAATAAAATTTAATTCTTGATTCTTCAATTAAAGAAAGCAGAGCATTAAAGGTTTCTTAAAAAATATGTAAAGTTGAATTGAGTAATTGTAAGAGATTTGAACAATTGATTAACATCTAATGCCAAATTAGTTGCATTCGAAGCTAAAGTCCTAAGCACTAACAAAAATTAATGAAGCTCAAGAAGATTACAGATCTGAAGCTAAAGTCCTAAGCACCAACATTTTTAATTTCCTTTACCCATAGTCACAAATGACTATACTTTCTTTTCTTAACTAGAAGCTCCAGGATACCCAAGTTAACAAATTTAGGAAAGTATATGCTTAAAAGAATGCTAATAAAAAATGCCTCAAAGAAATAAAAATTTGTCGGCGTATTGATCATGTGGTATCTTATTCATTAGATATGTTCAAATTACTTACAATAAGTAAAATAGAGTGATTTTTTTTAGTGGAGATGCAGGTTCAGGACTTCAAGTCTATTATTATTACAAAATTGATGGGTTAAGGAATTGAAGTTTTGAATCACAGAATGAATGAAGATTATTTACCCATGTTAGAAGTGCCAATCAACAGATGAAATACCCATATGAGTCACTCCTGCTAGCATAATTATCCCCCACATTGCTACCATTGTTAGCCCCCCTAATTTCAATCAATTCAATCTAATCAAATTACAGCCACTGCCATTTTAAGCAACAAGATTTACAACTATTTATTCAATAGTTACCATTTTTAATATCCTTCAGCTTTAAGCTTTCGGCATTCTTTATATCTTTAGCTAGTCCAAGTGGATTCATCAGAGGACCTCCTACGTAAACTTTTAATGGATATCAAGGTGAAAATTGTTTGTTGTTAACTTGTTATAACCATAGAAAATGAGTACTAGAATGTGTAATAAATGAGTAGAATTATTACCCAAGTTCAAGGCCTTCAAGTGAAGCTTCCTATCTGAAAAAGGTACCATCTTTGGCTTGAGAAAAGGTCAACAAATTAGAATCCCCCTTAAGATAAAACTCTTATGAGAAATACTAAACTATCCATACACAAGTTTATATAAAGAATAGCAATAGCCAAGCATTGTTGTATGAAAAGGTTAATCTAATGCACAATGAAGGGCATTTTTTATGCTCTTTGCGCATGTTTTCCAATTACAAAATATTGTGATATTTACTCCTATAAGAAAAAAATTGAAAATCAAAATACGTAATAGATAAATCCAGTCAACTTGAGTCATCAAATTATGAGTAATTCCATTAGAAAAAACTCAAATAGCATGAGTAAAGTTGCACACCTAACATGCCACATACAAGCACACTAAATAATGATCATAAAAAAAACTGAATTAGACAAAAAAAAGCATCTCAAAACTAAGAAAGAAAGCAGAATTAGCCAGCTTAGGTTAAACAAACATGCCTGAATCTCCCTAAGAACCTCAACACGTTTCCTCACAACAGGATTCAAACTCTCAAGCATATCAGTATGCTGTCAAGCAAGATTGTGGAGCTTATTCTGCAATGAATACAATAAGAATCAATCAGTAATCAGATTCATCACTCTTGACAACAAATCTCCATGGATAACTGAAATGGGTAGGAAACACATTTTAAGTCAAAATAAAAACTAATTCCCAATCTTAACTTAAAATAAAGAATAACACAAGTCCACGAAACTTACAAAGCCTCAACCAACCTTGAGCACATTCACAAGACCTTAATGGTCATCATCATTAAGAGCTACAACAAATAAAAATTAAAGACACATATAATTAATAAAGATTTGAAGAAACCAACAGATAAAAAGGTCCTAAGGAATTTTGAAGATAAGAGATTACCAGTGGTAAGATCGGCCATGGTGAAGCTATCCTTATTTTCGTTGCTCATGGTGAGAATGAAACCCAACTGAGAATCGTGGCGCCGGAGATGAAGAAGAAGGTAGTGCTAGAGAATAATAGAGGAGGGCATCAGTGAGGTGGAGCTGCTAAGAGTTTCGAAGAAGGAGGTGGAGCTGCTAAAGTTTTGAAGGAGATAGAGTAAAAAATGATATTTGATTTTGTTTAGGGATTTTTGAATGTAAATGGATGGTTATTATTTAAGACCGTTCATATTGCAGGACAGGGTTTATTTTAATGGATGGTTTATTCAATAACCGTCTATTATACTTTGAGCTATACGGACGGTTCTTATATTAAAACCATCCGCATTTCTCATACCTCAATAAACAGCATTTAATGGACGATTTATGTAACAACCGTTCGTATAATTCTGAGCAATACGGACAGTTCTAAATAAAGAATAGTCTATATTGACTATTCCACTTTTTCTTTCGATGGTTTTTGTTTAAACCTTTAGGTTTATAAAGATTATAAAAGAAACCTAGCATTTAAGTTTAGAATATTACCAGTTGATGCGTGCTTCTTCTCCTCTTTTGGTTACAACTTTCCCTTAGAGAAAATTAGTAGAACTTCGTTAGCATGAGCCTCCAAACTAGGATAGCCTCTATGATTAATCCACACGGATCTTTATCGACAAAAACCTCATTGAGGAAAAACCCGTTAGTAAACAGTAGCTGCTAAACTGCTCGAAGACTAACTTAAAAAACAACTGAGAAGTCTCACTTCAGAAGGAGCCTTCAAAAGAATCCTTCATTGTTTGGAGAAACTCATGAAGGATCGCACACAATGAATAAAAAAAGAGATGTAGAACTCAGAGAGAAAGGTTAAGCTAAAGTGTGTGAAAAATAAAGATAATGGATGCATATATATAAGGAAAAGGGGGAGTATTAGACTCCCCCCAAAAACTAGGTGGGATGGGAATATTCCCATCCTATCTTAGCGGGTTAGCCGCGTGGGTCACAAGGACCCGCGGGCTAACCTAGGAGCCCTTGCAAGCTGCTCGTGTCAAAGAGCAAGCTAACTTGCGCTGCCCAACCACATAGGCTCCACTTCGAGCAACCCGTGTTTGTTTGGGGCCCAATCGCAATGGGAACAGTTTCCTTGCTTTGCTCTGTGCAATTTTCTCTATTTTCACTTTATTCACTTTAATTATTTATTCGATCCAACCAATTAATAATTCTTCTAATGAATTCGAAAACCAGATATTCTCAGCAGAGACCTAGTCTATAGGTTCTTTACTTAGTCCTATAAAGACCCAAAGTGTGTGATGTCATAGGATCCAAATGTATTGAGCCGCTAGAGGTTAACCTAAACTTGGATTCCAATCAGGGAACCTTTAGGCTTAGTGTTCTAGACCGATATGGAACTCAATAGCTCTAGACGATCAAAGGGGCTTTCTAGCATACACGTATGATCCCTTGATACTTGAAATGTTACATGCTTGTGACTTGATCTTATTCTACAATCATAACCAATACAATACACTCATTCCATCAAGTTATGTACCATACAATTTATTAAGCATGGATTAAGCGTTAGCTCATGTAATAACCTTAGACATCCTGGAATTAAACATGTTCACGAAGAACACCACTTAGCCATTATGTATCAAGATTAACTAGGAACCCATTTTATAAATCTTATACTCTGATAAGAGTTTTATGAGTGTGTCACTTCAAAAAGGGGCCCTAAGGTACATCTCTAATTATATCACTATATTCGGAGCGATGGATCCCATCTTGACTACTTAGCTTACCAACATATGATCATCACTATATCTGTAATCACCCGTATCAACCTGCTTACCAGGGTATGAATAAGTTTGACCCAAAGGATAACAAATCCAATATAAGGTAACCAGTATCTCATGTCGGAGGATACTTATACTACTACTACAATAAGACATGACACCAACATATGGATATAGTTATTTCCAAGTATCTGTCTTATAGTGGTCTCCAATGTATTACCCGAATACATTCATGTGTTAATTCAAGGTACCACCTTCAGCTCGTGAGATCAGCTACTTGGATCTAATATCCATGGAGTAAGCCTACACATGCTAGTTTGTCTGCTCCAATGATATCCAATCTCAATGAAACTACGACTTGGGATATTTAGACTATTTATAGTAACACCTATGTTTAGTTCTCACACCACATAGCTCCCATTATATCCTCGCACTTTTACCTTATGAAGTAGTCATGAACTTTGTCTTATCAGTGTGCATATATATATATACACACACACACACATATATATATATATACATATATATATATATAAGTGAGATACATAAATAAATTGAAAACACTAATAAGTAGCAAAGATGCCTTAATTATTATTAATAATAATCTGAAACAGTTCGTAGATTATAACTAACTAAGACATATCACCCTAATTGCCTCTAGGACATACATCATGTCTAACAATCTCCCACTTGCACTAGAGCCAATTACCCATGTGCTTCATGCTATACTCGTTAACATACAAGTCATGTTTAACAAGAGTCAATGGCTTAGTTAGCCCATCCGCTGGATTCTGAATCGTTCGGATGTATTCTGAGTTTATATCTTTCCTAGCTACTATCTCTTGAATGAGATGGTACTTTCTGAGTACATGTTTGTTTCTTTGATGAGACCGTGGTTGAATCAGCAATCGTATCTTGTTTGAAACATTTCGAAACAACTACCCCTCCATTTAACATAAACACATACCACAACTGGGACTTATAATCATCCTTGTCAGACTAAAAACTTACCTCGATGTATTCCTCCAAATAGAGTTCACCTTCTCCATATACTAAAAACGTATCCTTAGACTTACGTAAGTACTTAAGGATTATTTTCACGGCCATCTAGTGCTTCTCACCTAGGTCAGATTGAAATCAGCTCGTGATGCTTAACGCATGTGAGACGTCAGGCTGAGTGCATACCATAGTATACATGATGGATCCTATTGTTGAGGCATAGGGTATTCCATTCATGCGTAGTCTTTCTTCTTATATTCTCGGATACTTAGATTTAAAAAGGTTAATCCAGTGAGATATTAAGAGATAACCCTTTCTTGAATGCTCAAGGTTAAATCTAGCCAAAACCTTGTCTATGTATGTACTTTGCGAAAGACTTAGCAGCCTTTTTGGATCTATCTATGTAGATTTTTAAACCAAGTACAAAAGCTGCTTCTACAAGGTCTTTCATGGAGAACTTCTTTGACAACCATGATTTTACTGTTTGAAGAAAATAAAAATAATTTCCTATTAGTAATATATCATCGAGATATAATAAAAGGATTGTCTCGTCAAACCTAATATTCCAACTCCACGATGCTTGCTTAAGTCTAAAAATGGACTTCTACAACTTGCATACCTTAGAGCCATCCTTGGATATAAAACCCTCATGTTATGCCATATACACATCCGTGTCCAGATTCCCGTTAAGGAATGCTACTTTTACATCCATCTGCCACAGCTCATAATAGTAATGAGTGGCGATAGCAAGGAGTATCCTGATAGACTTCAGCATAGCCACCGGTGAAGGTTTCATCATAATAAATGCCTTCTTATTTACTATACCCTTTTGCAACCAGCCATACTCTATAGGTAACTATGTTACCGTCCATGTCTATTTTTTTCATAAAAAAGCACTTGCATCTAATGGGCCTAATCCCACTTGGAGCATCAATGAAACTCCAAACATGATTTTTGTACATGGATTCAATCTCTGAATCATGGTTATTAACCATTTATCATATTCTACATCTTCCATTGCTTCCTTGTAAATCATGGGCTCATCATCTTCCATAAGGAAGAGATGTTTATCATCAGTGATAAAAAACTCGTATCGCTCGGGAGAGATTGGAGCCCGGCCTGACCTTCGCAATGTCGGTGTTATAGTAGGCCATTCCATGCTTACACTATCATATGTAATAGGTGTAGGTATAATCATTTGATTGTCTGTTTGATCTTCTTGAGTGCCTAACTCAAGATTTCTCCCACTAGGTTTTGCAAGTATATGCTCCTTCTCGAGGAATTGAGCATTTTTGGAAATAAGGACTTTTTGTTCCTTGTGATCAAAGAAAGTATACCCTATAGTCTCCTTAGGGTAACCTACAAATAGACACCTGTTAGACTTAGCACCCAGCTTATCTGAACTCATCCTCTTTACGTAAGTAGGACATCCCCAAACTCTCAGGTGAGAAAGAGTGGGTTTCTTACCATACCATAATTCATATGGAGTTCCATCAACTGATTTAGAGGGCACTCTATTTAGTATATAAACTGCTCTCAAGTGTATAACACCAAAAGGATCTTTTGAGTTCTACTTAGCTCATCATGGATCAAACCATATCAAGTAGGGTTCGATTTCTCCTTTTGACACTTCATTGTGTTGGGGTGTATAAGGAGGTGTTCACTAGGATTAATTACCATTATCCCTTAGATAATCCTGAAACTCTTGTCTTAAGTATTCACCACCTC
This sequence comes from Euphorbia schlechtendalii, assembly GCA_949673415.1. Lineage (NCBI taxonomy): Eukaryota > Viridiplantae > Streptophyta > Magnoliopsida > Malpighiales > Euphorbiaceae > Euphorbia > Euphorbia schlechtendalii. The sequence goes on along the minus strand of CATIWQ010066540.1, from coordinate 44,991 downwards.
GATCAAATCGAAGGGTCATGTTACTTTTCCCAAGCTATTTCTCTCTTTCAGTTTTGAACTCTATAAATATATCAAAACTATCAAACTTGTAACTCATAAGGTAGAAATAACGATATTGTGAGTAATTATCGATAAAGGTTATGACATAGACGATACCCTCATGTATCTTAACACTCATTGAACCACATACATCATAATTTATTATTTCCAAAGTACTTGTTGCATGCAGTCCATTTCCTTTGAAAGGTTTCTTAGTCATCTTCCCCTTTAAACAAGGTTGGCATGCACCATAGGATTCCCATTCCATTGGGCCCAAGTATCCACATTTGTGTAACTTACCTAAGCGAGTCTTGTTTATATGGCATAGACAACAATGGCATAAGTATAATGATTTCTTATTATCTAATATCAATTTCTTAACAATGTTTATATTTAGAATTTCAGTTTTATTATCTAAAATGTAAATTCCATCCATAGATATTCCACAAGCATAAAGAACATTATTACGTTAAATTTTACATTTATTAATAGATAATAAAATTTCAAATTCTTTTGTTGCTAAAAGTGTAACAGAAATAATATTCTTAGTCACAGCTAGAATATAATAGAAATTGTTCAAAACTAAAACTAGGCCACTTGGAAAAGAAGGCTATATGTCCCTATAGCAATTACAGCAACTAGTGCTCCATTTTTAACTCTTAGGTCCATTTCCCTCTTTGCAAGCCTCCTACTATTCTGCAATCCTTGCATAGAAGTACAAATATGAGTACCACAACCAGTATCTAATACTAAAATAGACTCATAGGGAATTGTAGAGAAACTCTCTATAATGAACATACTTGAAGTAGATGCCTCACTTGGCTTCTTCTTCACTTGTAAGAAAATCACAGCTTAGCAATCACTTAGATTTAGAAAAGTTAATCTAGTGAGATATTAAGAGATAACCCTTTCTTGAATGCTCAAGGTTAAATCTAGCCAAAACCTTGTCTATGTATGTACTTTGAGAAAGACTTAGTAGCCTATTTGGATCTATCTATGTAGATTTTTATACCAAGTATAAAAGCTTCTTCTACAAGGACTTTCATGGAGAACTTCTTTGACAACCATGATTTTACTGTTTAAAGAAAATAAATATCATTTCCTATCAATAATATGTCATCGAGATATAATATCAATAATATGTCATCGAGATATAATACAAGGATTGTCTTGTCAAACCTAATATTCCAACTCCATGATGCTTGCTTAAGTGCAAAAATGGACTTCTACAACTTGCATACCTTAGAGCCATCCTTGGATGTAAAACCCTCATGTTATGCCATATACACATACGTGTCTAGATTCCCGTTAAGGAATGCTACTTTCACATCCATCTACCACATCTCATACTAGTAATGAGTGGCGATGGTAAGGAGTATCCTGATAGACTTCAGCATAGCCACCGGTGAAGGTTTCATCATAATCAATGCCTTCTTATTTACTATACTCTTTTGCAACCAGCCTTACTCTATAGGTAACTATGTTACCGTCCATATCTGTTTTCTTCATAAAAAAGCACTTGCATCCAATGGGCCTAATCCCACTTGGAGCATCAATCAAGCTCCAAACATGATTTTCGTACATGGATTCAATCTTTGACCTCATGGTTATTAACCATTTATCACATTCTACGTCTTCCATTGCTTCCTTGTAAATCATGGGCTCATCATCTTCCATAAGGAAGAGATGTTTATCATCAGTGATGAAAAACTCATATCGGTCGGGAGAGATTGGAGCCCGGCCTGACCTTCGCAATGTCGGTGTTATAGTAGGCCATTCCATGCTTACACTAGCATATGTAATAGGTGTAGGTATAATCATTTGATTATTTGTTTGATCTTCTTGAGTGCTTAACTCAAGGTTTCTTCCACTCGATTTTGCAAGTATATGCTCCTTCTCGAGGAATTGAGCATTTCTGGAAACAAAGGACTTTTTGTTCCTTGTGATCAAAGAAAGTATACCCTATAGTCTCCTTAGGGTAACCTACAAATAGACACCTGTCAGACTTAGCACCCAGCTTATCTGAACTCATCCTCTTTACGTAAGTAGGATATCCCCAAACTCTCAGGTGAGAAAGAGTGGGTTTTTTTACCATACCATAATTCATATGGAGTTCCATCAACTGATTTAGAGGGCACTCTGTTTAGAATATAAACTGCTCTCAAGTGTATAACCCTAGAAGGATCTGTTGAGTTCTACTTAGCTCATCATGGATCAAACCATATCACGTAGGGTTCGATTTCTCCTTTTGACACTCCATTGTGTTGGGGTGTATAAGGAGGTGTTCACTGGGATTAATTACCATTATCCCTTAGATAATCCTGAAACTCTTGTCTTAAGTATTCACCACCTCGATCAAATCGAAGGGTCATGTTACTTTTCCCAAGTTATTTCTCTCTTTCAGTTTTGAACTCTATAAATTTATCAAAACTATCATACTTGTGCCTCATAAGGTAGAAATAACCATATTGCGAGTAATCATCAATCAAGGTTATGAAGTAGACGATACCCTCATGTGTCTTAACACTCATTGAACCACATACATCATAATTTATTATTTCAAAAGTACTTGTGGCATGCAGTCCATTTCCTTTGAAAGGTTTCTTAGTCATCTTCCCCTTTAAACAAGGTTGGCACACACCATAGGATTCCCATTCCATTAGGCCCAAGTATCCACATTTGTGTAACTTGGCTAAGCGAGTCTCATTTATATGGCATAGACAACAATGCCATAAGTATAATGATTTCTTATTATCTAATATCGATTTCTTAACAATGTTCATTTTTAGAATTTCAGTTTTAGTATCTAAAATGTAAATTCCATCCATAGATATTCCACAAGCATAAAGAACATTATTACGTTAAATTTTACATTTATTATTAAAAAATAAAATTTCAAATTCTTTTGTTGCTAAAAGTGTAACAGAAATAATATTCTTAGTGACAGCAGGAATATAATAGAAATTGTTCGAAACTAAAACTAGGTCACTTGGAAAAGATGACAATATGTCCCTATAGGTGTTACAGCAACCAGTGCTCCATTTTTAACTCTTAGGTCCATTTCCCTCTTTGCAAGCCTCCTACTATTCCGCAATCCTCGCACAGAAGTACAAATATGATTACCACAACTAGTATCTAATACCGAAGTAGACTCATAAGGAACTATAGAGAAACTCTCTATCATGAACATACTTTAAGTAGATGCCTCACTTGGCTTCTTCTTCACTTGCTCAGAAATTACAGCTTTGCAATCACATTTCAAATGTTCGGGCCTTCTGCACAGGAAACATATTCTTTTAGGCTTCTCCTTTTTGATAACCACATTTTTTACCTTCTTGTTGATCGGTTTTAAACAATTACCTTTGTTGCAAGTTCTACTTACCAGGGTACCTGTTCATCTAGCCCTCAAACCTTCTTCAAAACTTCTAAGTTTTCTGATAAACTCAGATGTCTTGCTGGTCTTCCTTGACATAAGATAATCTTTCACAAAAGGTGAATATTTATCAGATAAACTTTTAAACATAAGTTGTATGTCATGGTTGGAATCTGTCTCGATTCCTATCTGAGCTAAGCTCCTTGAATACTGTAAGTATTCTATGCATTGCTCTATGGCCAGGATCCCATCATCTCTCCTAGAGTTATAAAGGAATCTCAATATTTCATTCCGTTCATCTTTCACGACCTCATGAAGTCCTCTACGATGAATCAGGTTAGATATTAGGTCCATACCTTTATGCTACTTCTTAAGCTTCCAACTCATCATTTCAAGCATCATTAGTGACACAACAAAATAATCCTTCTTGTGCTTAAGATATGCTTCTTTCTCTTTGATAGAAACCTCAACATCTGGAATGACTGGTTTCGGATTATCTAGAACATAATCCATGTGGCTTATCTCGAGCTCCTTTCTAAGAGCTTTGAAATAGTCATCAAAATTGATCCCTATCAATTTATTATCAAGTATTGGATGAAGTCTTTTGTACAGATTCATCGTTCAACCTAGATATAAAATAGAATTTGTTTAGACATTAGTATATGTACAAGCATTTAATTTAAGGTCTTTAATTAAACACATAATTCCTACTGTTTTCTTGACATTCAAATAGCCTCTTCAATTTAAATTCAAGAAATTTGGTCAAACCAATTTTCCTTAATAGGTAACATCCATAGCCACTCATCATGACCCCCGCTATGGCAGGTTAAGCCATAACAAGATAACCATTGTTAGAACTCGTCCATTTGCATCTCATGCAATTGCTAATCAATCTGAGTTCTCTTTCTCGAGACGTGTGTATCAAATTACACGACTCCTCAAACGTGTCTCCAATTTGGCATTAGCTCCAATAATATAGATTACTAACCCATTTCGGTTAAGGCATTAACCCCATCTAGTCTCATGACCAAACACATTTAAGGGAAGGCATGTTATACATGTGCTTACATCCATTAATAAGGTTTGTATCATGACTTATGACGGGAAGACTATATATACCACCTTAATATTTTTGTGGGGATTTTACTTGTTCCGCTGGTCTTGCCCTATTCTAGGTCTTATATGATGGATATGATTATGAAAATAATAATTCTAAGCTATTTACAATTATTAACTCTAAGGTAACATGCTTGGTATAGGTATATCATAATCATTCCATTATGACAAGACTCCACATAGCATGCAAAACAAATAGGGTCAATGTTTAAGACATTGCACCTAAATCTATAAGTTTTAATTTAACAACTTAAACCATGTCTGTAAAACAATATGTGGAGTGTAATTCCCATACTAAAAATCAATTAAGGCATACAAATCCCTTGGGTATAGTTGAATCTAATACAGATGGAGATTTCCAGGTATGAGAGGCCCCCTTAAAATGAATGACCAACATTGTCCATTCCTTACCAAAATCACCATAGGCATTTTTATTCGTAATGCCATGGACAATTATGATTTAAAGATTTCGTTATTTAATTTAGTGAAGTAAGAGATGACCCTTAATTAAAGTATTTACCTGTGTAGTAAAACATTGCTAATTTATATGATAATCACCTAGACTAAATTTGAGCCAAACCTTAATCTAGTTATCACATCGTTTTCTATAATTGCAATTGAAACCTAACTCATGCAAAGCATACTTTTATCAATTAATAGAAAATATCATTTTAACATATTATAATCAATCATGCATAGCATAAGGCAGAGCTTTGATACCACTGCTGGTTAATCAAGACAGTAATTGAACATTCAATCAAAGCAATGTGGCATTTCAAAACATAAAATTAACCTGAAGGATCTCCTAATCATGCCATGATTGATATAATTTAAGTTAAAATGTTCCATAGATGCTTTTAGGTTTATAAAGCTTATAAAAGAAACCTAGCATCTAAATTTAGAACAATACTAGTTGATGTGTGCTTCTTCTCCACTTTTAATTGTGGCGTTCCCTTAGAGCAATTCATTAAAACTTTGTTAGCAAGAGCCTCAAAACGAGGATAGCATATATGATTGGTCTACACGGATCTTCATTGATAAAAACCTCTTTGAAGGATCTCTCACAACAAACAACTAAAGAGATGTAGAACCCAAAGAGAAAAGCTAAGCTGAAGTGTATCTAAAATAAATAGAATGGAGGCCTATATAAAGGGAAAAGGGGGAGTGTTAGACTTTCCCTCCAACACTAGGTAGGATGAGAATATTCTCATCCCACCTTAGCGGATTAGCTATCTAGGTCACAAGGACCCGCGACTAACCCGTAAGCCCATGCAAGGGAAGCCCTTGCGGGCTTACCTTACTACCACAAGCCCATGCTTGTAGCCTGGTAGCGCTAAAAGGCTAGCAGGCTTGCACTACAAGCCCACGCAAGTGTTGCCATGGGTAGCGCTTATGAGCTTGCAGCCCACTAGTGTGCGCGGGCTTACCACGCACGCTAGCAGCTCATGAGCTTTTCAGATTGTGGGTCAGTCAGGCAGGTCCCACTTTGAACAACCCGTATTTGTTTAGGGTCCACTCGTGATAGAAAAAATTCCCTTGCTTCACTCTATGCAATATTCCCTATTTTCTCTTTATTCCCTTTAATTATTTATTCATTCCAACCAATTAATAATTCTTCTAACGAATTCGGCAACCAGATATTCTCGGCATAGACCCAGTCTATAGGTTCTTTACTTAATTCGATTAAGACCCAAAGTGTGTGACCTCATAGGATCTCAAAGTATTGAATTGAGCCCTCTAGAGGTTGACTTAAACTTGGCTTCCCATCTAAAAAACTTTAGTCTCAATGTTCCAGATCGATATGGAACCTAATAGCTCTAGACGATCAAATGGGCTTTCTAGCAAAGGCATATGATCCTCGATACTTGGAAAGTCACGTGCTTGTGACTTGATCCAAATCTGCAGTAGTAACCGATACAATACACTCCTTCCATTAGGTTAAGTACCATCATGTTTATTGAGCTCAGATTATGTGTTAGCTCATGTAATAGCCGTAGCTATCCTAGAATTAAACTTGTTCACGAAAAACACCACTCAGCTATTATGTATTAAGAATGATTAGAAACCTTTCTATCAATTTTATACTTAGATCAGAGGTTTGTGAGTGTATCACTTCAACAAGGTGCCCTAAGGTACATCTCCCATTATATCACTATATCAGGAGTGATGGATCACATCATGACTACTCGGCTTACCAACATATGATCATCACTATAACCATAATCACCCATGTAATCCTGATCACCAAGGTATGAATAAGTATGACCCAATGTATAACAACTCCTTTATAAGGTGACCAGTATCTTAGGTCTGAGGATACTTGTACTACTACTGCATTAAGACATAACACCAACACATGGATATAGTTATTTTTGAATGTTTATATTATAGCGGTCTCTAATGTATTACTCGAATACATTTATGTGTTAACTAAAGGTACCACCTTCAGCTCATGAGATCAGTTGCTTGTATCTAAAGCCAAGGAGTAAGCCTACAAATTATAGTCTTTCTGCTCCATTGATGTCCAGTCTCAATGAAACTATGACTAGGGATATTTAAACTATTCATAGTAACACATATGTGCAATTCTCACACCACATAGGTCCCACTATGTCCTCGCACTTTTATGCTATGAAGTAGTCATAGACTTTTTCTTATCAATGCACATATACATAATACTATACATATATGATACCAGTGAGATACATAAATAAATTAAAACACTAAAAAGCAACAAAGATGCCTTAATTATTATTAATAATAATGTAAAATAGTTTGTACATTATAATTAATTAAGACATGTCACCCTAATTGCCTCTGGGGCATACATCATGTCTACTAGTTTCTTGTAAAGGTATAAAAGTGACCCTAAGAAGATTGAAGTAGTGGTCCAATGGGAAGCATCGAAAAATGTAGCAAAATTAAGAAGTTTTCTAGGGTTAGCCAGATACTACAGATGATTTGTTCATGGGTTTTCTCTTATTGCTACTCCAATGACAAATTTACTATGAAAGAATGTACCATTCTAGTGGATAAATGACTATTAGAAAAGTTTTGATGAATTGAAGCGATGATTTACTTCAGCTTCAATGTTGATAATTCCAAATGGCACGTGAGGATTTATTGTTTACAGTGATGCTTCTCACCAAGGTTTGGGTTGTGTTTTAATGCAACATGGTAAGGTAATTGCATACGTATCAAGACACTGAAAACCATATGAATTATCTTATACTATACATGATTTAGAACTTGCTATTATTGTGTTCACTTTGAAGATTTAGAGGCATTATTTGTATGGAGAAACATTTAAGATTTTCACTGATTATAAAAGTTTGAAGTATTTGTTGAGTTAGATAGAATTGAATATGAGACAAAGAAGGTGGCTACAGTTATTAAAGGATTATGATTTCATGATTGAATATCATCTAGGTAAAGCAAATGTAGTGGTTAATGCATTGAGCAGAAAATCTAGCAGTGCAATGGCTAATGTTCAGGTTTCTAAATTTCCATATTTGGTAAAATTACGAGTAATGAATGTTGACTTAAAGCTAGGTGAAAATGGAACTAGACTAGCTAATTTCAAGGTCAGACCGATGCTACATGATCAAATTAAAGAAGCTCAATTATGAGATCCACAATTAAAAGAAATTATGCAAAATGTTAAGCTAGGGAAAAGGTCAGACTTTACATTAGAAAGGGATACTTTGAGGTTGGGACAAAGAGTTTGTGTTTCAAATGTTCATAATTTACAAAAGGAGATTTTAGAAGAAGCCCATAGTGCTCCATATGATATGCACCTGAGAATGACAAAATTTATCCTACTTTGCGACCTCATTTTTGGTGTCCGGAATGAAGAAAAAGACATTGTCGAATACATTTTAAAGTGTTTAACATGTAAACAAGTAAAGATTGAACATCAAACTTCAAATAGGAAATTGCAACCATTTCCTATACTAGTTTGGAAATGGGAAATGGTCAGTGTGGATTTTGTGTATGAATTTTGATAAGTGTATAATTACACTTATTATCATATTAATTTTATACATTTAAAACTATGAATTAAGGTTGCGACTTGTATCATGACTTATATATCACGGTCGTGACTTATATATCACGATCGCGACTTGGATGGTTTTCTTATTTTATCTTCTTAACTACCAACCGCCAGATAAGCATGATCAACCACCATCAACTACCAATGATAAGACACCTATTAGAAGTTAACCAATCATGAAAAGGTGCTTATCCATTGTGGATTATATCAAAGCTTCTCAACCAATCACAACGAAGAGATGCAATCATTCACCAATGGACACGACTCTTTGTTTGGATAGACGCAACCCTTTGAAATCTATAAATAGGGCTCCAAACCTCACTAATTTCGTGCAGAAGATAGGGGTGAAAGATAGTGTATAGTGTATAGATAGAGAATAAATATCTAGTTTTGCTACGTTCATAAGTGTTAGCGAGAAAATATTTAAGTGATTCAAATTCATATTTTGATCACTAGATTTCTCTATATTCTTGAGCGATTATTGTATAAGTGTACTTGCAAATCACTTATCAATAAAAGTTTTCATTCTTTAATATTCGTTTGTTCGATATTCACAAAGAATAGCATCCTAGTGGAGGTTTTATACGGGCCGAGACCAAATTCAAAGCAGACACAGGAATTGCGAGAATTGACGACTCCCATTAAAGAGTGGATATAGTTTGATCAACTTTAGCTTTCACTTGCATACCTTACAACTTTGCTTTGCTTTGCTATCTACTTATACTTTCTATTTCGAAGTTTATGATGTGTCTATGTGTCATAATGCGTATTTCGTTTTAAGTCTTTTATATTAATCAAGTTATATGCATTTTTAAGAGTAGTTTCTGGGTTAACAATATCGTGTATAATCAATGGATCTATGATATAACGCTGTTTAGTGAGCCAACATTATTGGAATGGTAACTTGCTAAATGTGGCTATGTGAGAGCGACCCGTACTAAGCATAGTATTGATGTTGTCCAAGTTTATATAATTGTCTTAATTTTTTTGTGCTAGGTTTAGAAAATTTATTTCATGTGTTGCTCTACGGTGAATCATTGAACATCTGAGTGTTTTGAATCGAGTTTGTTACATTAGTTTAGTGAATTGTAACATCTTTGTTGAACTTGCATGTTTTCTCTGCTATACTTGTTCATAGGGAAAATCTCTATATTTAGATTCTCTAGTCTTCCACATCTATATTTACTCATTTTTCATTCAAATCTTCCTATCCAAAACCTTCAATCTATTTTTATTTTATTTACTCTATTTTCCCTTGTTGATCCTTAGACTTGGTTCATTCCCTGTGGGTTCGATATCTTTTAAAACTACATCGCAACTGTATACTTGTAGTTATCATCATTTTTCTATTTGATAAGAGGTATTGATAACACCTGTATTTTACGTGAACAAGTTTTTGGCAGTATTATTGAGGATAAGCCTTTCGAAATGAGTGTAGCTAAATCTTGCAAACAAGTTATTAAACTTATCAGTAGAAAAGTGGCGAATAGATTTCTGAAAAATTCAAGAAAGAATGATGCTATCTAGGTTATTCTTGAGAGATTGAAGAAGTTAACTCACTTCTTGCCTATTCTGTTTGGTTGTTCATTAGAGAACATGGCAAAGAGATATGTGAATGAAATTGTTAGATTACATAGAGTACCAATGTCCATTGTTTCAGGTAGAGATCCCCGATTTACATCTAGATTTTAAAAGTCTACAACAACATAGGATACAAAATTAAATGTCAGCACTACTTCTCATCCTCAGACAAACAATCAATTCGAGAGATCAATCATACATTAGAAGAAATGCTTCGAGCTTGTGCTATTGAATTCAATGGTGAATGGGATGAATATGTTGCTTTGATGGAATTTTCTTACAATAATCATTATAACAACAATATTGGTATGACATTGTGTGAGGCATCGCATGGAAGGAAATGCAGAAGTCCTATCTATTTGGATGATGAAGGAGCATGGGTATTGAAAGGTCCATAAATAGTTTAATATATAGTTGAAAAGGTGAAAATAGTAAGAAGTAGACTTAAGCCAACACAAGATAGATAGAAAAGTTATATTGGTCAACATAAATAGGAAATAGAATATCAAGTGGTGGATAAAGTTTTTCTTCTAGTGTCACCTTGGAAAGGCGTATTAAGTTTTAAAAAGAAAGAAAAATTAAGTCCATAATATATTGGGCCTTATGAAATTCTTGAAAAAGTTGGTCCACTTGCTTACGAAGTAGCATTACCAAAAGAGTTGGCTCAAATTCACAACATCTCTCTTGCTAGTATGTTAAGGAAGTATATATTAGATCCTATGCATGTACTGAAGGATCAAGAAATAGAAATTGCATATGATTTGAGATATATGGAGGAACCGGTGGCAATTATTGGGTACAAGACTAAGCAATCACGAAACAAGAAAATACCATTGATCAAAGTAATTTGGAGAAGTCATGTAGTTGAGGAAGCTACTTGGGAAATAGAGAAACAAATAAGAAAAGATTATCCTTTTCTAATCCATAATATATGTAATTAATTTTTTAGGTCAAAATTTTTAAAGAGGGAGAGAATTGTAACATCCCATTTCATAACATCATATTTGCATTTAGATACATATGTTATATGTCATGAAATTTGTATAATTACATTTTATATATTGTTTTTGACATATTAATTTAAGTTATATAATATACAAAATTGAATATTTAAATACATAGTTTCAGGATGTTATTTAAAGGAAAAATAATTACAATTAATTAAAATATTTTAGTATCGTTTGCGATTGTTGTTTATTAGAATTAGTATAGAATAAGTATGAGAATATTATAGTTATAAGTATTATTATTTATATTTAATAATAAAAAGGAGTGGTAAATTGGTCATTAGCCTTATATAAATAGAATGAGATAAAGAATGAGTTAATCAGATTATATCCAAACTCAGAATAAAACCATATGCAAACTTAGACTTAGCAAAGAAGAGGAGGCATATGAAAGATAAAGAACATCATATTGGAAGAAGGAAAGGAAAGATTAATTAAGTTATGTAATTGATTTTCGATGAGATTTTCCTGATATTAAGGTAGAAATAGAGGTCATTATAAAGAGAAATTGAAGCCCTGCATGTTAAGGTTATATCCGCAAATTTTGGGGATATTACTACAAATAGATTTTTTTGTTCTCTAATTGTTTAGAATTCAATCAAATCAGTGTTGTAAGGTCACAACAGCAGAGTGAGATTCAAATTGATGGTGTAGTTTTATACTAATTGTAAAATTCTGTATGTTTGATATGTTGGACCCTAATATGTCTACTTTGTTTCCAACAAGAATAAGATCAATCTAATCTTTGTATCAAAAGTTACGGTCATTTTACTATGAGTTGCTCAAGTGAAAGGGGATAGATGCAGGGTGTGAAAGATTAATTCACAGAACCTCACATAATGGTCATATGGTTTTCAAATTTTAGTATGTTAGACCTATTTGTCTTCAAATGAGAATTACTTTAGTTCTAGGTCATTTGGTTTAGCATTTTGAATGTTATGAGTTTCTAAGTAGGGTAAGGTCATGATAAGAACAGTTCTGATTTCTGCAGGAAAAACTGATTCAGTGTGTGAATTTAAAATTCACTATAAATAGTACATATGTTGGAAGATTATAAAATTTTGTTATGTTATATAATTAAGAGTGAAGAGTTAAATGAAATTGAAATTATAGTATTTGAATTAGTATTTTGAGAGAGATGGATTTTAGAAGTTAATAATGTCCTGAGAGTATAAAGATCTGATTACAAAATAATTGTAAAGAAAAATAAACTTTCCATTGTATAAGAATTTGATGTAAGTTTCTATCTATTTATAGGAGCTCAAAATATTGAAAGTGCATCAGAAGAAGGTCCAAGTCACCTCCGAGGGAATTAGCTTAGTTAATTTGTGAGTATGAATATGAAATGAACTTGACATTGAATTTTCAAGTAAAATGTGTTGATTGTATTGATGTGTGATTTTGATAATTGATGTGAATTGATGATATGTAATAATTGAATATACTTGGTATATATTTATGATATGTGGTACATATGTGATATGATAATTGAGTTATTGTGAATCTTGTATGTGTGTATATGTATTGGTGAATTATTTTGTTGAAATAGAATGAGTTCTATACTTGATAGGATTGATATATGAAATAAATCTATGACATTTGTGAATCAAATGTGATTCTGTATGATTTATGTACTTGCACAATAACCGAATGAAATGATAAAGGAAATGTTGTGATATACCTACCAAAATATTACAATACATGTTTTGTTAACTTTACCTATATGGTCAACCACTTATTACATGAAACATAAGGTCATTTTCTTTTATACATGAATCGAAAGATCATGTTCTATTATATATATTGAAAGATCACCAAATTGTTTATAAGGTTTTCCAGTAAATCATTTGTTATCCATTATATGTTATAAGTATATAGGGGAATAGTTTGGCTAGTAATGTCAAACAAATAATAACCAAATCATGCATTAGTATACATGTCTGAATATCTATTGAATATGAAAATATGTAAGTGTATCAGATTGTGAAATTGTCAGTTCATTGAGTGTTTATATTCATTAAGCTTATGACTCATTAAAATCACTATATATTTTTCAGTGTATTAAAGTTGTAGATAAAGTTTATACTAGAAGCTCACTATCAATAACACACAAGGTCAACCTCATTGGAATTCTAAAGAGCGCGACTATTTTCCACATTTTGAGGTAAACTTTGACATCATACTCCTTGTGATTCCAAAAGATTAGTTATCATTCTCATTTGGGTTTCTAAAGAGCATAATGATCTTCCATGTTCTAAGTTCAACTTCGACGCTATGTTTTTAAAGGGTTTCCAAAAGGTTGTATAACACCTAAGGTTAATCTCATTAGGGCTTCAAGGAGCGTAATGGTCTACCGTGTTATGAGAAACAATATTTCTCAAATTCATGATAGGTCGTATAACACCTAAGATCAACCTCGTAGGGAATTGAAAGTGCATGGCGGTCTTTAATGTTGTGAGGTCAATTTCATCACCATATTCCTAGTGATTCTAAATGGTCGAAAATCATTCTCATTGAAGTTTCCAAGGAGTACATTGGTCTTCCATTATTTCAGGTCAACATTTACACTACGTTTCCAAATGGTTTCTAAAAGGTCGTATAATACCCAAAGGTGCATCTCATTGGAGATTCAAGGAGTGTGATGGTTTTCCACATTTTGAGACACCATATTTCTTAAATTTTGGAAATTTATATAACACCCAAGGTCAACCTCGTTGGGATTCAAAAGAGCACGATAGTCTTTAAAGTTCTGAGGTCAACTTCGATACCATATTCCTAGTGATTCTGAAAGGTAAAAAATAATTCTTGTTGGGGTTTTCATAAAGCACACTGGTCTTCCATGTTCTAAAGTCAACTTAGACGCTACGTTTCCAAAGGGTTCTCGAAAGGTCATATAACACCAAGAGGTTAATCTTTTTGGGGCTTCAAGGTGCATGACAGTATTCCTTATATTGAGATATAATATTTGTCAAATTCATTAAAAGGTCATGTAACACCCAATGTCATCCTCGTTGGGGTTCTAAAAGGAACGATTGTCTTCCATGTTAAGTGGTAAACTTCGAAACCATATTACTAGTGACTCTGAAAGGCCGAAAATCATTCTCATTGGGGTTTGAAAAGAGCACAATGTTCTTCCATGTTTTGAGGTAAACTTTGACAGCATGTTCCTAGTGATTTCGAAAGTTCAAAAATCATTCTCATTGGGCTTTTCAAAGATCATGGTGGTATTCCATGTTTAGAGGTTAACTTCAACACTACGTTAGCAAAGGGTTCTAGAAATTTTGCATAACACAGGGTAAATATCGTTGTGGCTTTAAGGAGCACAACAATCCTCCATGTTCAGAAACACCATATTTCTCTAATTCTTGAAAGGTCATATAATACCAAAGGTCAACCTCATTGGGGTTCCAAAGAACACGCTGGTCTTCCATGTTATGAGGTCAACTTCGACACCATATTCCTTGTGATTCCAAAAGTTCGTAAGTCATTCTCGTTGATGTGTCCAAAGAGACAGTGGTCTTCCATTTCCCAGAGGTCAATCTTATTGGGGCTTTACGGAGTGTGGCTATCTTTTGCTTTTGAAGACACCATATTTCTCGAATTCCTAAAAGGTCGTGTAAAACCCAAGGCCAACCTCATTGGAGTTCCAAAGAGCATGGCAATCTTCCATATTCTGAGGTTAACTTCGAAGCATATTCTTAATAATTCTAAAAGATCAAAAATCATTTTTGTTTGGGTTTCCAAAGAGCACACAGGTTTTCAATGTTATGAAGTCAACTTTGACACCATATTCCTAGTGATTCTGAAAGATTAGAAATCATTCTCATCGAGGTTTCCAAATAGCATAGTGGTCTTCCATATTTTTAGGTCAACATCGAGACTATGTTAGCAAAGGGTTCCCTAAAGGTCGTATAATAGTCGTAAGTCAATCTCGTTGGGGCTTCAAGAAGCGTGGAGGTCTTTCATGTTCTAAGATACCATATTTCTCTAATTCCTGAAAGGTTGTATAACACCCAAGGTCAACCTTGTTTGGGTTTTAAAGAGCATGACGATCTTCAATGTTTGGAGGTCAACTTTGTTACCATAAATCATGTGATTCCAAAAGGTTGGAAATCATTCTCATTGATGTTTCCAAAGAGCACGATGTTCTTCATTGTTCTGAGCTCTACTTTGACACGATGTTTCAAAAGGACTTTCAAAAGATCGTATAACACATGGAGGTCAATCTCATTAGGGATTCAGGGAACGAGGTCAATCTAAGACACCATATTTCTTGAATCCCTAGGAGGTCGAGTAACATCCAAGGTCAAACTCATTGCAGTATCAAAGAGTATAGTGGTTTTCCATGTACAGAGGTCAACTTCAAATCATATTTGTAATGATTTTGAAAGGTCAGAAATCGTTCTCCTTGGGGTTTCCAAAGAGATGGCATCTTCCATATTTTGAGGTCAATTTTTACACCATATTCTAGTGATTCAGAAATTTTAAAAATAATTCTTGTTAGGGTTTCTAAAGAGCACGGTGGTATTTCGTGTTCTGAGGTCAACTTCGACACTATGTTAGCAAAGGGTTCCTGAAAGATTGTATAACACTTGAAGGTCAATCTCTTTGCGGCTTTAAGGAGTGCAGCGGTCTTCCATGTTCTAACACACCGTATTTCTCTAATTCCTAAAAGGTCTTATAACACCCAAGGTCAACCTCGTTGGAGTTCTAAAGAGTACGACAATCTTCCATATTCTTAGATTAACTTTGACATAGTATTCCTTGTGAATGTGACAGGTCAAAAATTATTCTTATTCATGTTTCCAAAGAGCACGGTGGTCTTTCATGTTTTGAGGTCAACTTCGACACTATGTTTCCAAAGAGTTCCCGAAAGGTAGTATAACACCAGGAGGTCAATCTTGTTAGGGCTTCAAGGAGCATGGCAGTCTTCCATGCTATAAGATACCATATTTCTCAAATTCTTGAAAGGTTGTATAACACTGAAGGTCAACCTTGTTAAGGTTCTAAAGTCAACGGTGAGATTCTTTGTTATGAGATCAACTTTGACACCATATTCCTAGTGATTGCAAAAGGTTAGAAATCATTATCATTGGGGTTTCTAACGAACATAGTGGTCTTCCATGTTCTTAGGTTAACTTCAATGCTACATTTTCAAAGGGTTTTTGAAAGGTCATATAACATCTGGAGGTCAATCTCATTGGGGCTTCAAATAGTGACACGGCTCACATGTTTTGAGACATCATATTTCTCAAATTCCCGAAAGGTCGTACAACATCTAAGTTTAACCTCATTAGGGTTTTAAAGAGCACAACGATGTTCAATGTTTTGAGAATAACAATCAAAACCATATTCCGAGTGATTTTGAAAGGTTAGAAATCCTTTTCATTGATGTTTCAAAATAGTATACTGATCTTCTATGTTTTGAGGTCAACATCAAAACTACTTTTCCGAAGAGTTCGTGAAAGTTTGTATAATATTAGGAGGTCAATATCTTTGGGCTTCATAGAGCGTGGCAATCTTACACCTTTTGAGACACCATATTTCTTGAATTCTTCAAAAGTCATATAACACCCAAGGTCAACCTTGTTAGGGTTTGAAAGAGTATAGTGGTCCTCCATATTCTGAGGTCAACTTTGAAAGCATATTTCTTGTTATCTAAAAAGTCGAAAATCATTCTCATTGGAGTAACCAAAGAGCATGATTGTCTTCCATGTTTACAGGTCAACTTCGATACTTTATTTTAAAAGGGTTCTCGAAAGGTCAAATATCACACCGAGGTCATTCTCGTTGAAGCTTGAAGGAGCATGGTAGTCTTTCATGTTTTGAGACACCATATTTCTCTAATTCATGAAAGGTCGTATAACACCCAAGGTTAACATTGTTGGGGTTCCAAAGAGTACGACGGTCTTCCATGTTCATAGGTCAACTTCAAAGCCATATTCTTAGTGATCCTAAAAGGTCTGAAATTGTTCTCATTGAAGTATACAAAGAGTACGATGGTCTTCTATGTTTTGAGGTAAACTTCAACACTACCTTTTCAGAGGATTCCTGAAAGGTCGTATAACAACCAAAGGATAATCATTTTGGGGATTCAAGGAGTGAGGCGATCTTCCGTAATTTGAGACACCATGTTTCTCAAATTCTTAAAGGTTGTATAACTCCTAAGTTCAACCTCATTGTTGTTATGAAGGACAAGACATTCTTCCATGTTCTGAGTTCAACTTCAACACCATATTCTTAGTGATTCCAAAAGGTCAGAAATCATTCTTGTTGGGGTTTCCAAAGAGCATTGTGGTCTTCCATAATCTGAGGTCAACTTGGACACTACATGTCTAAAGTGTTCCCAAAAGGTTGTATAACACCCAAAGGTCAATCTCATTAGGGTTTGAAGGAGAACTTTGGTCTTCCACATTTTGAGACACTATATTTCTTGAATTTCTAAGAGGTCGTGTAACACCCAAGGTCAACCTCGTTCTGGTTCTAAAGAGCACAACAATCTTCCATGTTAAGAGGTCATCTTCGAAACCATTATGCTAGTGATTTTGAAAGGTCAGAAATCATTCTCATTGATGTTTCCAAAGTGTATGGTTATCTTTTATGTTCTCAGGTCAACTTTGACACTACGTTTCCAAAGGGTTCCTGAATGTTCACATAACACCTTGAGGTTAATCTTATTGGGGCTTCATGGAGCTCGGAGATCTTCTACGTTTTGAGACACCATATTTCTTGAATTTCAAAAAGGTTGTATAACACTCAAGTTATACCTATTTGAGCATGGCGGTCTTCCATGTTTTGGTGTCATCTTCAAAAAAATGTCCTAGTAATTTTGAAAGGCCAAAAATCATTCTCATTTGGGTTTCCAAACGGTACAATGACCTTCCATGTATTGAGGGTAACTTCAACACTATGTTTCCAAACGGTTCCTAAAAAGGTCGTTTAACACCCGGGTGGTCAACCTCATTAGGGCTTCAAGGAGTAGAGGTCATCCATAATCATACATACAATATTTTTTAATATTCCCAAAAGGTCATATAGAACCCAAGGTCAACCTTGTTGGTGTTCCAAAGAGCACGATGGTCTTCCATATTATGAGATTAACTTCCATATTCCTAGTGATTCTAAAAAGTCGAAAATCATTCTCATTGGGGATTCCAATGAGCATGGTTGTCTTCCATGTTTTGAGATCAACTTCGACACTACATTTCCAAAGGGTTTTTGAAAGGTCATATAACATCCGAGGTCAATCTCGTTGAGATCACGAAAGGTTGTATAACACCCAAGCTCAACCTCATTGGAGTTTCAAAGAGGACGATGTTCTTCCATGTTTTGAGGTCAACTTCGATACTATATTCGTAGTTATTTCAAAAGGTCAGAAATCATTCATGTTGATGTTTCCAAAGATTGTAGTTATCTTCTATGTTTTCAGGTCAACTTCAAAACCATGTTTCCAAAGTGTTCTCGAAAGTTTATATAAATCCCAAAGGTTAATCTAGATGGGGCTTCAAGGAGCATGATGGTCTTACGCATTTTGAGACACCATGTTTTTCAAATTCTTTAAAGGTCGTATAACACCCAAAGTCAACCTTGTTGGGTTTCTAAAGAGCATGACAATCTTCCATGTTCTGAGGTCAACTTTGACATAATATTCATTGTAATTCCAAAAGTTCAGAAATTATTCTCATTTGGGTTTTCAAAGAGCACATTGGCTTTCAATTTTTTGAGGTTAAATTCGACACTACGTTTCTAAAGGTTTCCAAAAAGGTCATATATCACCCGTAGGTCAATCTTGTTGGGGCTTCAAGGATCGCGTCGGTCTTCCGTATTTTGAGAACCGTATTTCTTGAATTTCTGAATGGTCGTAAAACACCCATGGTTATCCTTATTGGGGTTCTTGAGTGCACAATGATCTTCCATGTTTTGAGGTTAACTTCAACACCATATTCCTAGTGATTCCGATTTAGGGGAAATTATACTTGTTGAGGCTTCGAAAGAGCACAATTATTTTTCATGTCCTAAGGTCAACTTCGACACCGCATTTCCAAAGGTTTCTCAAAAGGTCGTATAACACCAGGTGTCAATCTCGTTGGGCCTTCCAGAAGCTTGATGGTCTTGCATGTTACGAGACACCATATTTCATGAATTCATGAAAGGTCGTATAACACCCAACGTTAACGTCGTTGGCATTGCAAGGAGTACAACCATCTTCAATGGTTTGAGGTCAACATTGACACAATATTCCTAGTGATTCCGAAAGGTGGGAAATTATTCTCATTGAAGTTTCCAAAGAGTATGGTGGTCTTCCTTGTTTTGAGGATAACTTCGACAATACTTTCATAAGGGTTCACAAAAGGTCGTATAACACCCAAAGGCCAATCTCATTGGGCATTAAGTAGGGCGGCGGTCTTCTACGTTCTAAGACACTATAATTCTCGAATTCATGAATGATCGTATAACACCCAAGGTCAGCCTCGTTGGGGTTTCCAAAAGAATGGAAGTCTTACATGTTCTTAGGTCAACTTTGACATAATATCCCCAGAGATTTCAGAAGGTAAAAAATCATTCTCATTGGGGTTTCTAAAGAGCTTGATGGTCTTCTATGTTCTGAAGTCAACTTGGACACTACATTTCTAAAGGGTTTTTGAAAGGTCGTATAACATCAGAAGGTAAATTTCTTTGGGGCGTCAAGGAGCGCGTTGTTCTTCCACATTCTGAGATACCATATTTCTTGAATTCCTGAAAGGTCGTATAACAACCAAGGTCAACCTCGTTGGGCTATCAAAGAGCTTGACAATCTTCCATGTTAAGATGTCACCTTAGCAACCATATTGATAGTGATTGTAAAAGGTCGAAAATCATTCTCATTAATGTTTCTAAAGTGTATGATGGTTTTCTATATTCTCAGTTTAATGTCAACACTACATTTCTAAAGGGTTTCCAAAAGTTTTATAATGCTCGGAGGTCAATATTTTTTGGGGTTTCATGGAGTGCAGTGGTCTTCCATAATCTGAGATAAAAAAATTCTCAAATTCCTAAAAGGTTGTATAACACCCAAGGTATACCTCATTGGTGTTCCAAGGAGTACTGCAATCTTCCATGTTTTAAGGTCCACATCAACAACATTTTCCTAGTGATTCTGAAAGGTAAAAAATCATTCTCATTTGGGTTTTCAAATAGCCTGAGTGTTCCATGTTTTGAGTTAAACTTCGACACTACATTTCCAAAGGGTTCCTCAATGGTTGTATAACACCTGGATGGGGCTTCAAGGAGTGTGGTTCTCTTCCATGTTTTGATATACCGTATTTCTCAAATTCGAGAAAGATCATATAACACCCAAGGTGAGCTTTGAATGTGTTCTAAAGAGCATGGAAGTCTTCCATGTTTTTAGATTAACTTCAAAATCATATTCCTAGTGATTCTGGAAGGTCATAAATAATTCTCCTAGGGGATTCCAAAGAGCATGGTGGTCTTCCATGTTATAAAGTCAACTTTGAGATTACGTTTTCAAAGGGTTCTTGAAAGGTCGTATAATACTTGAAGGTCAATCTTGTTGGAGCTTTTCGTGGAGCGTCGTGCCTTTTAGGTTTTTAAACACCATATTGCTTGAAGTTTTAATCGGTCGTATAACACCGAAGGTCAACCTTGATTGTGTTCCAAAGTACACAACAGTCTTCCATATTCAGAGGTCAAATTTGATACCATAATCCTAGTGATTTTGAAAGGCAGAAAATCATCCACGTTGATGTTTCCAAAGAGTACAGTGGTCTTCTATGTTCTCAAGTCAACTTCACCACTATGTTTCCAAAGGGTTCCTGAAAATTCTAATCCTTGAAAGTCAATCTCGTTAGGGATTCACGTAGCACTACGGTATTCATCATTCTAAGACACCATATTTTTTGAATTCTTGAAAGGTTGTATAACACCCAAGGTTAACCTCGTTGGGTTTCCAAAGAGCTTGACTATCTTCCATCTTTTAAGGTTAACTTCGACATCATATTCCTAGTGATTCAGAATGGTCAAAAATAATTCTTATTGGAGTTTTCAAAAAGCATGATGCTCTTGATTATTTTGTGGTTAACTTAGACACTATATTTCAAAAGGGTTCCTGAAAGGTCGTATAACACCTGAAGGCCAATCTCGTTGGGGCTTCAAGGAGCATGATGGTATTCCATGATCTGGGAAACCATACTTCTCAAGATTCTAAAAGATTGTATAACACCCAGGGTTAACCATGTTAAGGTTTTAAAGAGCATGTTGATCTTCCATGTTTTAAGGTTAACATCAACACCATACTCCTAGTGATTCCGAAATGTTGGAAATCTTCTCATTGGGGTTTTCAAAGAGCATGGTGGTCTTTCATATTCTGAGCTCAACTTTGACACTCTGTATCGAAATGGTTTCTAAAAGGTCATATAACACCCGAAGGCCAATCTCGTTGGGGCTTCAAGGAGCATGATGGTCTACCGTGTTTTGAGACACCATATTTCTTGAATACCCTAAAATGTCATATATCACCCAAGGTCAACCTCGTTGGGGTTCCAAAGATCATAACAATCTTCCATGTTCTGAGGTCAACTTTGATACCATGTCCCTAGTGATTTCGAAATGTTAGAAATCATTCTCAACGGGTTGCCAAAGAGCTTGATGGTTTTCTATGTTTTTAGGTTTACTTGGACACTATATTTCTAAAGGGTTCCCGAAAGGTCATATAACACATGTAGGTAAATCTCGTTGGGGCTTCAAGGAGCGTGACGGTCTTCTACACTCCGAGACCCCATATTTCTTGAATTCCTAAAAAGCCATGTAACACCTAAGGTCAACCTCTTTAGGGTTCCAAAGAGCATGACAATCTTCTATGTTAAGAGATTAACTTCAAAATCATATTCTTAATGATTTTAAAAGGTGGGAAATCATTCTTGTTGATGTTTCGAAAGAGTTTGGAGGTCTACTATGTTCTGAGGAAACTTCAACACTATGTTTCTAAAGGGTTCGTGAAAGTTCGTATAACACCAAGAGCTCCATCTCGTTGGGGCTTCATTAACTATGACAATCTTCTACATTCGAAGATAGCGTATTTCTCAAATTCTTGAAAAGTTCTATAACACCCAAGGTCAACCATGAGAGGTCAAAAATCATTCTCATTTAGGTTTCCTAAGAACACACTAATCTTCCATTTTGAGGTCAACTTCGACACTACGTTTGCAAAGGGTTCCTTAAATGTCGTATAACACTCGAAGGTCAATCTCTTTGGGGCTTCGAAGAGCATGGCGGTGCTCCAAGTTCTGAGACACAATATTTCTCGATTTTTTAAAATATCGTATAACACCCAAGGTCATCCTTATTTGTTTCCAAAGAGCACGACTATCTTCCATGTTCCGAGTTTAACTTCAACACCATATTCCTAGTGATTCTGAAAGGTGTGAAATCATTCTCGTTGGGGTTTCCAATGATCATGATCATTTTCCATGTTCTGAGGTCTACTTTGACACTACATTTCCAGAGGGTTTCTGAAAGCTCTTATAACACCTAGAGGTTAATCTCATTGGGGCTTTAAGGAGTGTGTTGGTCTTTCATCTTCTGAGATACCATATTTCTTGAATTTTTGAAAGGTCAAATAACACCTAAGGTCAACCTCGTTTGTGTTCCAAAGAGCACGATGGTGTTCCATGTTCTGAGGTTAACTTCAATACCATATTCCTAGTGATACTGAAAGATCGAAAATAATTCACATTAAACTTTCAAAACATTATACTTGTCTTCTATATTCTGAGATTAAATTTGACACTACTTCTCTAAAGGATTCCCAAAAGGTCATATAACACCCCAAGGCTAAACTCGTTGGGGCTTTAAGAAGTGTGGAGGTCTTCCACATTCTGAGACACCATATTTCTTGAATTATAGAAAGGTTGTGTAACAACCAAGGTCAACCTCAATTGGGTTTCAAAGAGCACGGCGGTCTTCCACTTTCTGAGGTCAACTTCGACACCATATTCCTAGTGATTCTGAAAGGTAAAAAATCATTCTCATTGGAGTTTTTAAAAAGCACGATGCTCTTCATTATTTTATGGTTAACTTCGACACTACATTTCCACAGGGTTCCTATAAGGTCTTATAACATCGAAGGCCAATCTCGTTGGGGCTTCAAGGAGCATGATGGTGTTCCATAATCTGGGAAACCATACTTCTCAAGATTCTAAAAGACTGTATAACACCCAAGGTCAACCTTGTTGAGGTTTTAAAGAGCATGATGATCTTCCATGTTTTGAGGTTAACATCAACACCATATTCTAAGTGATTCTGAAAGGTTGAAATCATTCTCATTGGGGTTTCCAAAGAGCATGATGGTCTTCCATATTCTGAGGTCAACTTTGACACTCTATATCGAAAGGGTTCCCGGAAGGTCGTATAACACTTGAAGGTTAATCTTATTGGGGCTTCAAGGAGCGTGATAGTCTACCATATTTTGAGATACCATATTTCTTAAATACCAGAAAGGTCATATAACACCCAATGTCAACCTCATTGGGGTTCAAAATAGCAAAATGATCTTCCATGTTCCGAGGTCAACTTTGATACCATATTCCTAGTGATTCTGAAATGCTAGAAATCATTCTCGATGGGGTTTCCAAAGAGAATGATGGTTTTCCACATTTTGAGGTTAAATTAGACACTATATTTCTAAAGGGTTCCCGAAAGGTCTTATAACACATGTAGGTCAATCTCGTTGGGGCTTCAAGGAGCGTGATGGTCTTCTACATTCTGAGACCCCATATTTCTAGAATTGTTGAAAGGAAATGTAACACCCAAGGTTAACCTCTTTTGGGTTCCAAAGAGCATGACAATCTTCCATGTTAAGAGATCAACTTCAAAACCATATTCTTAGTCATTTTGAAAGGTGGGAAATCATTCTCGTTGATGTTTCTAAAGATTTTAAAGGTTTTCTATGTTCTCATGTAAACTTCAACACTATGTTTCCAATGGGTTCGTGAAAGTTCGTATAACACCCAGAGGTCTATCTCGTTGAGGCTTCATCAACTGTGATGGTTTTCTACATTCGTACACACCATATTTCTCAAAATTTTGAAACGTTCTATAATAGCCAAGGTCAACCACAAGAGGTCGAAAATCATTCTCATTTAGGTTTCTTAATAACACACTTGTCTTCCATTTTTTGAGGTCAACTTTGACACTACATTTGAAAAGGTATCCTTAAATGTTGTATAACACCCGGAGTTCAATCTCTTTGTGGCTTCGAAGAGTGCGGTGGTCCTCCAAGTTTTGAGACCCCATATTTCTTGATTTTTCAAAATATAGTATAACACCCAAGGTCAACCTTGTTTGTGTTCCAAAGAGCATAACGATCTTCTATGTTCTGAGTTTGATTTCAACACCATATTCCTAGTGATTCTAAAAGGTTGGAAATAATTCTCGTTGGGGTTTCCAATGAACATGATGGTTTCCATGTTCTGAGGCCAACTTCAACACTAAATTTCCAAAGGGTTCCTGAAAGCTCTTATAACACATAGAGGTCAATCTTGTTGGGGCTTTAAGGAGTGCGTTGGTCTTTCGTCTTCTAAGACACCATATTTCTTGAATTGTTGAAAGGTTAAATAACACCTAAGGTCAACCTCATTTGTGTTCCAAAGAGCACGATGGTGTTCCATGTTTTGAGGTAAACTTTGACACCATATTCCTAGTGATACTAAAAGGTAAAAAATAATTCTCATTGAACTTTAAAAAAATTATGGGGGTCTTCTATGTTCTAAGGTTAACTTCGATACTACGTCTCTAAAGGGTTCCCAAAAGGTCATATAACACCCAAAGGCTAAATTCGTTGGGGCTTTAAGGAGCATGGAGGTCTTCCAGATTTTGAGACACCATATATCTTGAATTCTAGAAAGGTTGTGTAACACCCAAGGTCAACCTCAATTGGGTTCCAAAGAGCATGGCGGTCTTCCACATTTTGTTATCAACTTAGACACCATATTCCAAGTGATTCTGAAAGGCCAAAAATCATTCTCTTTGGGGTTTCCAAAGAGCTTAGTTGTCTTCTATATTTAGAGTTCAACTTGGGCACTATACATTTCTAACAGGTTCCCAAAATGTCATATAACACCCAAAGATAAATCTCATTAGGTCTCAAGGAGCGCAGCAGTCTTCCACATTTAAAGACACTATATTTCTTGAATTTTTGAAAGATCTTCTAACACCCAATGTAAACCTTATTGGGATTCTAAAATTTCTCAATGGTCTTCCATGTTCTGAGGTCAACTTTAAAATTATATTCCTAGTAATTTTGAAATGACCAAAATCATTCTCGTTGGGTTTCCAAAGAGCACAATGATCTTCTATGTTTTATGGTTAAATTCAAAACTACATTTCTTAAGGGTTCTTGAAAGGTCCTTTAACACCTAGAGGTTAATCTCGTTGGGGCTTCAAGAACCACAAAGGTCTTCCATGTTCAGAGATACTATATTTCTTGAGATCCTGAAAGGTCGTATAACATCTAGAATCAACCTTGTCAATGTTCTGAAAGGAGAACTTTCTCACCTCTAGTTTAATTTTGAAAACTCATGCCACCTCAAGTATGATTTCATCCCTTACTCTTTTCAAGTAACCATTCTTAGTTACGTCAATAGTGAAACAAGGGGCAGCCTTTGAGCACATGATTTCGGTCTTTCTCACAAGGCGATGTAGAGAATTATACTCACTTTCTTTCCAAAAGCTGTTGAGATCATATTGGGATTTAAAAGACATCAAGAAGAGATTCTTGCCTTTTGGACCTTAACCCCTTAAGGCACCTGAAAAACCCAAGTAAAAACCCATAAAACCATAAAAAAACCCTACCCCTGTAGAACATGCCATGTATCGATCTGACTGATTGGATTAATTTAGGACCTGATTAGTACCAGTCTAATCTTTTGAACAAATCCCAAGGTACCGATCTGGCAATTGATAGTCCGGGCCTAAATGTTGATTGATCTTTTTTTACCACATCATCCTTTTTTAGAACCACTTTCCTATCATATGTAATCTCAAAAAATTAGGGTTTCTGAAGTTCATTTTTCAAAAAGGGGAGAGTGTTTGGTAAGAGAAATAGAGGTTTTCTTGGGAAAATTGGGAAAAACTTTGTATTTTCTAATTTCCTCTTCTCTTTTGGGTTATTAGATAGGTTAGAACACATTTATGTAGCCTTTGGATTCTTTTTTCTTCATAAAATAAACTTTCTACCTTTATTTTCTTCAAACTCAACCAAAATTAACAAAAAAAGGGCTTGGAAGATATTCTCAAAGGTGCCTTTGACTCCTAAACTAGTGGATTCACATCGGAGGGCTTTCCGAGACTCTTGGTGTGTTTATTTTGTGTTTTTTAGGTTTATGAGTGCATTTTGTGGCTAAATAAAAAAATGCTAATACCCCTCTATGGAAGGTCTATACCAGCCTAGTTGATGAGGAGGGTATTAGCATCAGGCTAGTACCGGCCTCATTATCAGGTTGGTCCTAAGCTTGAGAGGAGGTATCGAGTTGTTGCTCTTATTTAATCACATTTTTTAAATGGTCCAGGCTAGTCTTGGATGGTTAGGGGGGTATCGGTCCGGTTTCTGGACATAATGAATATTTTAACCTTTTTGCCTAGTTTATCCTTTTTTTACACCATTTTAAGGTACCCTCATGATGGGAAACACATTTTCCTTGCCATCAGATCTAACCTTATACCATGTGGCCTCTTTAATAATAAAAAAAGAGAATCATATTGAGTCTAAAACCATATTTTTTACAAAAAACACTATTTGGAAACTACAATTTTCTTGTTTTAAAACTAATCGAATAGCTACGCTTTTAACAAATCACCCTAATTTAACTTATGCAAGCTAATTAGGTCTTGTTTAGTAAACTAATTATGTCATGATTCTATGAAACATTCTCATGCTAACCCCTTGTGGATGTAGGTAGATTCAGGTTAGATGTATGCTAGGTTTTTATTTCCTCCGGGTATCGCAATTGTAAAATCAAATGTATTTATAAATCAAATATATTTAAGACCATTTATATCCCTTGGTTATGTATTATAATTTATCAAACCCTCTTAGGTTAGAAGCATTTTTATTAATTTATTGATTTCCATTATTTAGTACTAGGATGGCCTTAATGTTGTCTGGTTTGGCTTATATGCCACTTTCTAAGACAAGAAACCCAAGAAAATTATCCCCGCCAAGATGCTAAAAGCACACTTCTTTGAATTCAACTTCAACTGGTACTTGTTGAAGATGGCCAATACCTTCTCTAAGTCGCAAGGGTGTCCTTTGAGGATTCAACTCTTAATGATCATGTCATTGACATAGATCTCTACTTCTTGGTCGATCATGCCTATGAAGATCTTATTCATCATTCTTTGATACATGGCCCATGTATTCTTTTGACGGAATGACATAACGTTGTAATAGTATGTACCTCAATGAATGAAGTTTTCTCCTTATCAACTTTTATCATCGGTATCTAGTTGTAACCTAATGTAACCTCCAATGTAACATTGCGTGCCCTGTAGTAGAATCGATTAGACCATCAATGCTAGGAAGGGAAGTTATCTTTGGGGCATGTCTTATTGAGATCGGTGAAGTCCACACACATTTAGTAGGAACCATTGGATTTCCTCACCAACACTACATTGGCTATATACTCGGGATACTACACCCCTTAGATGTACCACACTTTCAACAGCCGAGCCACCTCTTTCTTGATCACTTTTTATCTCTTTAATCCATGGTTACGTCTTTTTTACTTGATGTCCATGACCCCAGGCTTCACATTTAGCGAGTGCTCTACTACTTTAGGGTCAACACCAACAATGTCTTCTAGCCTCTAGGTGAACAAGCATCTATTGACTCTTAGCACTTGAACGACTAGTTCTCATACTTAACCAAGAACTATGAAACCATTACTTCCTTCCCTTCTTCGAGGGCTACTATCATCATCATATCGGCTGGCTCAACTCAGCCTTGCGCTTCAATCTCTTCCTCCTCTCTCTTTGGGACTGCTAGCGGTTTAGCTCGCAACAAGGCGAGGTAGGTCTCATTGCTAGCTTAGGGCTTCCCCTAGCCATAGCTAATCCTTGATGAGTGGCAATTTTTATGCATAAGTATAATAAGTTAATTACTCGTCCAGACCCAATAATAAATGGTCTTCCCATTATAACATTGTAGGCCAACGGGTAATAAATAACAAGGAACACCCCCCATGTTTACCAAGCTAGGCCACCTGCATCATCGATGGTGACGCATAAGTTGATCGATCCACAAGCGAGGACCGCATGGCCGCTCAGGCCCATCAAAGGGGCTTCATACTATATAAGTGTTTCGGGTTCTTATCGAGGATATCAAATGCTATTCGTGATCACATTGACCAAGCTTCTAGTGTTGACCAAGGCTTGCCAAGCCAAATACTCATCAACCACCATCTCAATAACCAATGCATCATCATGGGGGAGTGGCCGCTTCAGATGAGAGAAGCTGTAGAAGGCATCCATTCTTTGTTCTATGTTGTCATAGTGGAACGTGGGCTCCCTTTTCCTCTTGTTTATGATGACAATAATCCTGTAATGTCCTTGAAGTGCGATCCCCTTTGTAGAGGTCGAGGTGCCCATGGAGCATCTTCTCTCGTTGCCCCATCCTGTGTATGCTCCCTATGGTCATTTTCTCTTCTTCTCCCTAAGGTGAATCTTTTTAACATTGCCTCTAGAGCTCACTTGTTCAACTACTGACCTACCTCCCGGGAATCCTCAATGTGATATCCTTCTTGCTTATGGAATTCACAATAGGGGCTTGGCTTGCTATTCCCCCTCACTTTCAGTGGTATTCTACATCATTCTTGTTCTTCTCAATCCAAAATAAGACATTCTTTTTTTTGTGAGGGGGAACAAATAACTCTAACTCTCTCCTTGGGCCTTCAAACTTGGACCAAGCTCTCCCCTCCTATTATCCAACCACTTACAGCCTTTATCCCTAGCCTGACTGAGCTACCTTTGAGTCTTTCTTCTATTTTCCTATCACACCCATTTTCAAGCATTTTCATTAAGCGAGGCAAGTCGGTGGGGTGATCGATTGTGAGGTCCTTGGCTAGGTCTGCGCTCATGCAGTTTTCAATCAAGGTATCCACCACCTCATTAATGTTGAAGTTTAGGATACTAAGCGAGGCCTTTTGGAATCTTTTCACCAATTCCTCCAACAATTCCTCAGGCTTTTGCTGTACCAGCTACAAATATTTTATTATCTTCTTAGGAGGGATGAAGGTAATGAAGTATAGGATGAAGCTCTCGATAAGTTTATCAAAACTCTTGATCGAACCTAGCTTCAATGTGTTAAACCAGTTCAATATCGGGGCTACCACTGTAGTTGCAATAAACTTGCACATCATGGTGTTCGTTGCATTGGTGGCCTCCATTAACTGCTTGTAATATTGAACATGGGTAGTGGTATCCCACATCCTAGCATACTCTCTCATCCAGGGCTTTTTGAAGTTCTTAAACCAATATGCGCTTATTTTTTAGGAGTTATGGGATGTCATACTCTTTACTTCTAGGATTAATGATTTTACCCCTTGCCTTTGCTAATAGCTACCTAACTCACAATTTGACTGCCTTGTCTACCCTCTTCTCATCTTGAGCCTTGCTCCTTTCCATTTTCTTTGGTATTCGTAATACCTAATAGTTTGATTCATGGGATCGGGGTCTACCCCTGCCACCTCCTCTTTAGCTTGCGGGTAGCAAACTCTTATAATAGAGGGTGTTGATTTGTAACTAGGTTCATAATCCTCCTTTCACTGAAGGAGGGCTCAATGGTAATCGTTTCTTACCCTTTTTCGCAGACTTGCTATATCTAGGAGCAAGGGTAGGTTACAAGAACAGCCATGAGAAGAGGATGGTCTCTCCCTATGTTTTCGTTGCACCTCTTGGATCACTTTCAAATCATCTGCTTGCACCTGAGCTTATAGCCTCACCGTTTGTTGCAACGAAACCATAGATTCTACTTATCTCTTTGCAAGGGTGGTTTGTTCCTTAACGACAATCATTAGATTGTCTATATATGTTTGAGATTGACAACTAGGAGAAGTGTCATTTACATTTCTAGAAATTACTAGAAATAAACATCTCAAAGAGGTTGCTTTTAGTAATTTGGGTGTTTGTATGACAAAGGTGAGCAGCGGGGTTCTCTTTATTCCTTGATTCTGGGGTTTTTAAGAGGAAAGTGGTGCCCTTTGCTATAGTGGAGGAGTGAATGCTCATTTTTTCTAGTTCGATCTGCACTCATCACACCAAATTGATGTCTAAAATACCTTATCCAATAGGATTTCATTCTCCAGGATGGATTTCATTCACCTAAAAAATACCACTTGGCTGAAAGTCTTATGTTAGCACTTTGATGATCAGGTTACTCTCAAGAATAAAATGTCAGAGAATAATGAGAGGGAGTATTTGGAATGAGATACCACTCGCCTTTATGTATTGATATTAACTAGATACATGTTTTAATAATCTCATACTTTGATCAAAGGTTTATGAGTTTGTTACTTCACAAGAGGCCTTGAGGTATAACTCTCATTATATCACTATATCAAGACTGATGGATCCCATCTTGATTACTCGGCTTGCCAATGAATGGTTATCACTCTAGCAGTAATCATCTGTATTATCCTAATAATAGGGTATGAATGGGTATGACCCAAAGTATAGCAAGTTCAACATAAGGTAACCAGTATCTTAGGTTTTAGGATACACATACTACTACTGCAATAAGACGTGACACCAACACATGGAGATAGCTAGTTTTGAGTGTTTGTCTTATAGTAGTCTCCAAAGTATTACCCGAATACAT
The DNA here is from genome assembly GCA_949673415.1 of Euphorbia schlechtendalii. NCBI lineage: Eukaryota > Viridiplantae > Streptophyta > Magnoliopsida > Malpighiales > Euphorbiaceae > Euphorbia > Euphorbia schlechtendalii. The sequence continues at coordinate 13,954 of CATIWQ010066540.1, read as the reverse complement.
TCATGTGTTAACTCAAGTTACCAACTTCAACTCATGAGATTGGCTACTTGGATCCAATCCAAGGAGTAATCCCACACATGCTAATCTGTCCACTTCATAGATTTTCAGTCTCAAAGAAATCATGAATAGGAATATTTAGACTTTTCCATTATTACATGTGTGTGCATTTATCACTCCAGATAACTCCCACTATGTACTTGCATATTAACACTATGAGATAGTCATAAAAATTTTTTTGTTATATCAATGAATATATATACATAATAGTATATATAATACATGCGAGATATATAAATAGAGAAGATCATCAAAGGTTCTTTATTATTGATAAAAAATAATCCAAAACTATTTTACATAAGTGAATAATAAAGATATATTGCCCTAATTGCCTTGAGGGAATACATTATGTTTAACAGTCCGACTTATTTGTACTTGTATATTCTTTGTTGTTATCCCCCTCAAAGCATAGAACTAGGTGATTTTGTCATAGAATTTGTTAGGCTCGAACTAGTGGAAACCATCAAAATCGAGGAATGGACCATCTATGTGGATGAGGCCTCTTCTTAAGAAGGAGCAAGAATAGGGGTCTCAATCAAAGGACTTGAGTGAATCAAATTATCCTACGTTGGTAAGTTGTCATTTTCATTAACTAACAATGTAACTAAGTATGAGGCAGTTATTAAAGGGCTAGAGATATCTTGCAAGATAGTGCTACATAAATTAGTTATAAAAAATGATTACCGATTGGTGGCCAACCAAGTCAATAGAAATATTGAAACAAAAGATGAAGAAATAGCGAAATTCTTATCGAAAGTCTTAATTGAGAAATTAGAGTTAAATGGGATTGTGTAGAAAGCTAAATACATCTAAAGGAAAGAAAATGAAAAGGCTGATGAGTTAGCTAAGGCGTCAGCAAGCTTATAAGACTCAAAAACACTGAGTTACCCATATGAAATAGTTAATTATCCTAGCAAAGGGGAAACATATACGAGCTTACTCATTTGGAAATAAGATCTAGGTTGGATGCAGCTAATCTACAAAATACTTGGCTAGTAATAAATTAGCAGAAAATAAGATACAGACTTTCAAAATTATAAGGAATGTTATTTGATTTTCCTTGATTAATAGTGAGCTTTATGAAAAATCTCACACACATGCTTGGCTCAAGTGTGTAATAGTGAAGATAAGAAAAACAATCCTCCAATGATTGCACATAGGAGCTTGTGGCTCCCACCAGGCAGTATCAACACTAGTCAGGTAAGCTAATCTAACCAGATACCATTGGGAATCAATGTACAAGGATGATGAGAAATATGTCAAGGCATGCCATCATTACCAAATTTACCCAAAAAATCTCACATCCCCTATCCACTATAGAGACCACTGATGATTGACTAACCTTTTGTTACTTGGAACTTGATATTGCAGGTCCAATGCCAAAAGTCAGCCAGTAGATGAAATGGATTCTTATGGCCATTCACCATTTCTCCAAATGGATCGAAGCCTACTTAGTTCCATTACCTTGGAAAGAATTTTTTTATTTTTTATGAAAAAATATCATTTCTTGGTTTAGAATTCCTTATAAAATAATCTCAGACCATGGGATATAATTTCGATCAGCCAATTTCCAAGAATTCTGCAAAGAATTGAGTATAGAGAATCATTTCTCATCAGTGGTCTATACTCAGAAGGGTTGAAAAAAGAGGGTGATGGAGAGAAAAGGCATCTAACCTGATGAATTAATCAATGTTTTGTTGTTATATAGGTCCACCCCATGCAAACCAACTAAAGAAACACATTTTTAATGGAATATGCAATTGAAGTGATCATCCTGATTAAGGTTGGAGCTCTATTAAACCGAGTGGTATACTACACAAAGGAAAAGATGATATTAATATGAAATATCATCTAAAAAATCTCCAAGAGAAGAGAGAAAGAGCTTGCATCCTGCTGGTAGTGTACAAAGTAAAATTAGTAAGATACCATGAAAAAAATGTCAAAGAAATCCAACTCAAAGAAGGTGGCCTTGTTCTTAAAGACGCCACCACCTCGCAAGCTAGAGAAGGAAAAGGAAAAATTAGTGTCAACTAGGAAGGCCTGTACAAGGTTACCAAAATCCTCGGACCACAACATATCAACTCAGCATAGTATAGGGAAAAGAGCTTCAACGAGCATGGATCATCTCCAAATTAAGGCCCTTTTACACAATTGAAATAGCCTAAAGGGATCAAGGTTTCCATACTCTTTTCTTTTGTAAGGATTTCCCACTCGGTTTTCCCTTACAAAGTTTTTCAACGAGGCGACACTCCATAGAGGAAAAAGATTTTCGGATTGATAGAATTCATAGCTTGTAACCAACATTTCATTAATTAGAAGCATTTTTTTCAAATCATGCACATATAAGTCCTGATCAAATTGTAAGATTTCACACACTCACTCAAAAAGTAGTGACATTTACTAAAATGTGCGTAAAATCCTTACAAAGGTAAAATTACTTTGAGGTTGTCAAACAAACGTAAGACATCTACAACATAAAACCTTGAAAAAGTTGAGGCAAAATCATAATTCAAGAGGTAACATATATAAAAAACCTAATAAAGACCTTAATATAAGGCGATAACAATCACATGTCAAAGCAACATAGTAAAAGACGGCAAACAAATAACGGGCCTAGATTAATCTAAGACTTTACTAAATCAAGTGGTGGTAAGTAAAAGGCTAGTAGATGAATTACAAAGAGCATTTATACTCGGGATAAAATCTATGTAACAGAAAGGAAAATATGCCGAGAGAGCCACATACACAAAACATAAGATAAAACTTAAGTTAAAATTGTATAACAAATAAATAAAAGGTTTGTACAACAAAGTAATAAAAGGGCTAAGTAATATTATATATATTATATATTATAATATTATAATATTATATATTATAATATTATATATATAAAAGGGCTAAGTAATAACCACAAAGGAGATAAATATCCTTACAAAAGAGTGCAAAGGCTCAAAAAAAATTATAAAATTAAGCCTACACGCTACATTATCTACATCCTACTCTTGTTAGTATGTTTCTTTGTAAGCCCACCCATCTCCCCATGCCTAAAGAGAAACCTCTTTTTCAAGCTCCTCTAGCATTTTCTCACCCTCCACTTTTGTCTCCTCTACCTCATCCAACTCACCAGGATACTTAGCTTTGTTGAGGATAGTATCTAGCAAGTTAGGGTGTAAAACGTGACATGCATAGAGAACCCGGGGGCCGAACCCATGCCCCGGCCTCAATCACTTCTTCCATTGTCCTCTGATGAGATGTTATCTTCTCTGAAAAAATCATGTCGTAGTGGGAAATAATGTTTTGAAGCTCCTCATTGGCTTGACGGGCCTCAAACCGCATATCTCGCCTTCTTAACAAGCTCCTCCTTATTAGATTCAGCAATTGTAAGGAGACCCTCGAGGCTATTTACCTCTTCATTAGCCATCTATAGGTTACGTTCTGCTTGAACGAAGTCTTTGCCCTTCCAAATCATGAAAGAAGCATAGGAAGCCATTTGCACATCAAATGAAAATATAACTATACAATGTTTAAATATACAATTGAACAGAAACTACACTAAGGAAAATACCTCTACAAACATAAGTTTGTCAACCACTAGAAAAGATTGTGCCTCCATGGTTTCCACCTCTACAGAATAAGGAAGGAACATTCGTAAACCATTCTGAACAAGCATAGAGAAAATAAAGGAATTTGAGCCAAAAAAAATTTATAGATCCTCTCGGATTGAGGTTGAGTTTATCTCCTTCATCACACCATCTGAGTCAATGAGAATATTCATTCCACAAACCTACGTTAAAAAAAGAAAAGTCAAAAGGTATAAATATAGAATATGTGCGAATTACAGAGAAAAAATCATAAGATTACCTACTTAAGAGATTGTCTTTTAGGGGGAGAAGAATTCAAACCATCATCTTGGAAATCTTAATCTTTAGCTTTCCTCTTCTTCCTCTTCTTGTCAGGATTTATGCCTCGAATCCCTGAAACTACACTTGTTAGTAACTTTTATCAACAATGGTTCCTCCCAAGTATTCTGCTTTTTATTTATTTCCTTTTAAATAAAGAGGGTTTCTTAAGATCCTCTATGTCAAGAGTGGTAAGCATGCTTGGAAAATATGTAAAGGGAAAGGTACACACGTAATCATACATGGGTATATTTAAGGACCCGAATAATAAATATGATTTGGACTGCCAGGCTCAATAGTCCTGTAGTCCTCAACTATAACCTAGCTAATATTCTAGCAAGGCCAGACCTCCTTCTATAGATTTTTAAAAATATTTACCCTAGTGTCAATACTACCACTAGGCGGTTCATAAGCACCCGAAAGCTTAGAATGCAAGATGGTGGGAAACCTAGGATGGTTCTCTTCATCCTTGATAAAAATATAGTATTATTTCACTAAATCCACTTTATGTGTGAATTGATAGCAACTGACACTATGAGCAAAATGGAAATTATCTTCATTATTGTTCTGTTTGAGAGTCGCAATCTACCTAAAGACTTTGTATCGAATTTGTGAATCAATCCTTGGAAAATCAAGAAATTCCCAACTATATCAATCCAAGTATTGGGATGAATTTGAGCCGGGTAAAAATTCCACAAATGAAAGAACATCGTATATTCCTTCAAGAAGTGAGTAGACAAACCCTAACCATATATGATTCTTTTAAATACTGAAGTATTCATCAAGCGTATTGGTAACTCACTAGTGATTTGATGGAAAAATAATCTCACAACCCTTCAACCACTTAAAGACCTCCATTTCATGATCCAAGTCGACTCGGTCTTGGATGGACACCATCTGGCCTACGTGGGGTGTTAAGTTAACAACTGCTTTTGCCTTTCCTTGGAGGTAGCTGAATGTTTAATAGCCACATGTTTCCTCACAAACTTTCTAGCAACTCTCTTAAATCTCCCCATTCGATGAAAAGTATTTTGATTGGCACTATCGTGAATGTTGGTTATCTTACTATTTTTCAGCATTTAACGTATCCCATGCCAACTGTGAAGAATAGAACCCATTCGTTAGAGGAAGAATTTGTATCAAACATACATTTTAAACTAGATATATTATAGGAATAAACATAGTCCAACGATCTACGTTTAGTTGCTCAAAAAACCATTGATAGTGCCTAGTGATTTCATCAAACTCCCTATTCAATTGGCTACTAGTTATGGACAATGAGTTGGACATCTTAATTAAATGAAAACCCTATGTAGTTATAATAGATACTAAAACATTTACAGTCAGTTCAAGGTGACAAAAACAACATTCAAATTAATTTCATCAATCATAGAGATATATAAAACAAAGTTGGTCACAATTTGATTTGAAAAGAAAAAGCGCAAACAAAATCTGGAAAATTACTTAAGTAAAAGTACTAGAACATGAACATTGTTCATATACTCGAAAGTCTTAAATTAGGGATTCAAAAACTATCAATCATAAAAAGGGCAATCAAGAAGCTTAAGCAATTAAACAAAATTATCGATGTATGATAGAAGAATCAAATAAGATAAACATGCAATTTCTCAATTTACAAATAAAAAATGGTGAAAAAATTAATGAAATAGTAAAACATCAAAATCAACAGAAATGGCAAAGAAAAATAAATAAAATACAGAGAAGAACAAGTTAAACTTACTTGATTGAAAGATAGAGAAGAAACTAGAAAATGGAGAACTAATTGAACGCTAGTTACTGGAAGTTGTAGAAGGAAGTTAGAAGTCGCAATAGAAAGGTAAAATCTCAAAAGTGAGAAAATTGAAAGAGAGATAAAGAAACCTTAAATAGAAATCTCTTTGGAGAAACGAAGAGTCGCCTTCCTCTTAGAAGCCATGTTGGTCAATCTCAGCCTTATATTCCAAATTTAAGGGTTCATTTGTTTCTAAGAAAATATTGTACAGGAAAATATTTTCTGAATTTTCCTACATTTGTTTGATTTGGAAAATAAGTCAAAGGAAAATATTGTGCAACTCAACATGAAAATGTAATGGGAAAACATTTTCCCTTACTTTCCTACTTCACCTCCTCCACTATTACCACCTTCACTTCTTCCACCCACACAAACATATTCATCACCATTTCCATCCTGCTACCACCACCATCACCACCACCTCCTCCACCCACCACCGCCACCACCTTCACTCGGACACCACCACTTTCTTCACTTCCAGCACCACCATTTCTCCCACCCACACCAACACATCAATCACTTCCTCCATATTATTTCCATCACGACCACCTCCACCTCCTTCATTCATCGCCACCACCACCATCTCCTTCATTAGTCACCACCACCACCACCACTCCCTCCACTAGTAAATCCACTTCTTTCTCAAACACCGCTACCACCACCATCACCAACTCATCTACCTCGCCACCACCACTTCCTCTACCTAAATTGCCACCACTTCCTTCGCCCCTCGATCACCACTACCTCCACTATCACCACCAAATTCATCTCCTCCATCTAGATTTATTTTTTTTTATATAAAAATGTAATTCATACTTAACATAGTATAATTTTTATATAATAATTGTTGTTCTATATTTCACATATTTTACTATATATATATATATATATATATATATGTGTGTGTGTGTGTGTGTGTGTGTGTATATATATATATAAGTTAAACTAGGATTTTGTATAGTTAAATTTGTGGTTGGAAATATTTTTTAGAATTGTAAACAAACATCAAAAAATATTTTATAGTTATTTAGCCAAACATAGGAAAATATTTCATTTTCCTGCATAATGTTTTCCTTTGCACAACAGTTTCCCTTGCACATTATTTTCTTACAAACAAACGGGGCCTAAAATATATCATCATTACACAGTTGGCATTCCAAACACACGCATAAACTCAAAAGCATGCCTTAGACACTCCGTGTCCTTTCATGTGACAAAAAGAACCACCTCAAGCGATCATCTTGATGGAAGTCCTAAAGTAACTTCGCATCACTTGTGAGGGAATTTTAATAACTTAGTAATATATCACTAGGCAGATGTTTATCAGGTGTTTGAAATGAAGATGGATAAGATCACCCTAATACATGAATAGACTAGGTTAACTTCATAAAATGAAGCCCTGCGGTTAGGTTTTTGACTCAAGGTAACCTCCTAGAAACCTTTGAGCTTGTTATGGAATAAGATCCAACTAGAATCTATCTCCAATGCTTTCTCCGCAAGAAAAGTAATTCGTCTTAATTATGACACTCCTTATTCATAATCAAAATCTATATTATTTAGGAGACAATAATCTACATAAGAAATACTCCTATTTGGGATACAACTCTCTCTCCTAACCAGATTAGGAGTCATCTACACATATATAAAGGCCCTTGAAAAGCCTTCAAAGGTAGATTGTTCTGCACACTAAAACTCCATGCCTCCTCTCTTAAAATCGTAGATCACTTAAGCATTAGAGAGATTACGCATGTCACATGGGTATTCCCCCATTGCAAATTTATGTTATGTAGGAACCACTAACTTTGTGAGGAGATTGTGTAGCAGCAGTGAGTTTGAAGATTGACATGGGGAAACACTTTCATTGTTCAATCTATCAGAAATGTTCATTAACAATATTTTATATGATCATTTTGATATTTAAGTGTACTAGTTATAGCGTAAATTTCTATTTTTAATGTGATTTTGATATTTTTTTACAAGTATAATTTAAAAGTTTACATATGAATAAGGCTCCATTTTTGTATCTCATCCATGCATGGCGCCCAACAGGAATGGGTATTGATACAAGACATTTAAAAAAACTATAAAGAATCCGTAGACATATTGGAAACTTTTGTTGGTTCAATATATATATATATAATAGATGACTTATAGATGGCCTATAGATGTTTAATACATGGCTTATTGTCTAATATATGTCCTATAGATGTTGTATATTTGTCTTAATATGGATGTCTAATAGTTGTCTTATTAGGTAAGCGTAACATAATGATAATTAATTACCAAGAAATTTCAACAAGGTACGTTCCTCTTCATATTCTTGTTGTTGAAGTTAGATATGACGGATTTCCATCAAGCTACAACTAATTAATTGAAGACAAAATGCTGTAATTTCTTTTGAGATAAAAAAAAATTAGCTTTTCATAGAAATTTTTGTTTGGATAAACTTAAAAAACTTGTCTTCTGGTTTGAGTGTTATGGAAAAAGATCATTGTGAAATTTTCATTGCAAAATGATGCATGTGGTTTCAAAAATTTACAAATCAAGAAAAAAAATATAATTTTCATTAAAAATAGAAATGTTCTCAAAGGTATTTAATAAATTTAACATTACTATAGTTTAAACATATTTTTAAGAATTATTCATCAAAATTTGACTAATTTTGGAAAATTATTCATTTTATTATGATTTTGTAAATGTTAGCATCACGTTTCAATTGAAAAAAATATTTGTAATCCTAAAAAATTCTAAAATTTATCACTATGGTGTATTGCATTTTTATAAACTATGCTGCAAAATTCTAGCAAGATTACTCATTTTATAACGTAATTTCAAATTGAAAATCATGTTTTTGCTAATTTTTTGAAACCACAAGCATCATTTTAAAAAAATTCCACAAGGACTTTTTGCAAAACAGTCAAACGATAAGTCATGTTTTTGAATTTCACCCTAGCTTTTATGTATGCAAACTAGTATATTTTCTAAGAATTAATCATTGATCACGAGTACACTCGTAGCCTATAAATTTTTTATATGATATTAAGAGAGCTGATTGAAGGTAGAAATCTCAACTAGGTTTTACCTCCTTATACCTAACAAACACCCCAACCCTTGAATTTGTTAAGAATAAAAAAAGATAATTGTTCAATACAATAAGTGAACCGACACATATCTTGGCCATGAATATTATGAATGGCCAATCTAAAATATCTTTCTCGTTAAGATCAAACTCAACAACCTCAAATTGAAGGGTTACCATCCGACAAGATTAACTTTTAATATTTGATTATTACATTTAGATACCAAAATGCAATTTGAAGAAAATGTTTGTCCATTATTTATGTGCAAGCTATATTATTTTAAATTATTTAAACTCATAAGGACGGAATGTGTTATTTATGCAAATTGCAACTATTTTGAGGATATTGAGTTTGGGGCAAAGATGTGTTAACTATCTTTGAACTAGTTTCTCGTTAAGATCAATCTCAACGAAGTAAATCGTGAAAGCAAACAATGAATTCCTATTCATTTTGTTTTAAAGAGAAATTTATTAGATTTAGAATCTCGATAAGTCAATCATTATAATAAAACTAACAATCTATATGTTGAGTTCTTGCTCTAAGTAATTTTATTCTAAAATGAGTGATAGTGAGAAGGGTACTCAAACTGTTGAGAGTGGTAGTTCACTTGGAGTACTTACTCTAATCATTATACTCGCTATCAAAGGCTTCTCTACTTGGTTAAAGGAGTGGACACTAGTAGATTTAAGCTCGGAAAGGAATCCTTGGACTGGGGGTAGGTTGGGGGCCAAACTTGGATAAAATCATAAGTACAATCGTTCTTGTAACTTATCTCTTATTTTTTCAGGTGCACTTATACATTAGCATATTTCTTTCAATTATTTTAGCTTGAAAAACCAAACATGAGCTAATTAAGATTTTACTCAGCATAGCTTGTGTCCAAACCAAGGTCAACTTAAGTTGAGTGTTTGTGAAATTTTATACAATGGTTTATGTATATCATTTTATACTCAACAAACATTAACACAACTTGTTTGAGAATTTTTAAAGTATAAAAAGAATAGGTTAATCAGCATTCATGCCCCTTTAACCAATTCTGAAAGCTATACAAACAAGCTAGTGGTGTCAAGATAATTGCTCAGCTTAAGACTTCACAATCTTGAGTACAAAGATCTAAATGGCTTATAACAATCCTTCTTACATTCCCGGTCATGGGTAGACAACACTCCTCAAGGTTGGAATGCCTATAACAAAACCTCTACTTTTTGATGGACAACGCTATTATTTCTGGAAAAATCGCATGAAAAACTTGATATAATCTTAAAGCATGCAAGAATGGTTAGCCATTGAGCTTGGCTTATGTATTACTACTATTGTAAGGAATGGGTAGTAAATTCTTGTTTATCTTGAAGATTATGATGATGTTGACCTTAAACTTCTCAAGGAGAATGTAGCAGCCATCAATTACTTACAATGTGCGTTAGACTTATCTATGTTTAACCGGGTTTTAAGATGAGAGATTATGCATGAGATGTGGAGGAAGCTTGAAGTCACCTATGAGGGGACTGAAAAAGTAAAGGAGAAGAAGATCAACTTGATGATCAGGGAATATGAGCTATTCCAAATGGACGCTAATGAAGGTATTCAAACCATGAATACACGATTGGTTAACATCATTAACAAGCTAAAGAGATTCGAAAAGGAATTTACTAAAGAAGAAATGGTGAAGAAAATGCTAACGAGTCTCACCAAGGAGTGGGATGCCAAGAAGAGAACAATTGAGGAGGCTCATGATCTTAAGACCTGTAGGAACCTTGTTGGTGAAGGAAATGTCCTTGAGGAAATATGATGATGACGTGAAGAAAAGCAAGGGAAAGTAAAAGGAAAAAAGAGCAATAATGTTGACGGTTGATTCATTCAATAACCGAGGCTTTCGTAGTCATATGGAGCGACTCTTATGAATCTTCATCATTTGATGAAGAAGCACAAGATTCTACAAAACTTTGCTTGATGGCAACTGATGGAGATAGAGGTGAAAGTTCATCATTAGGCTCAAATATCAGCAATTCTGCTACTGACCAAAATGTTGAGAGGAACAAAGGGAATAATCCCCTAGTTGAGGTACATCTTAAATTTCCTTTATCCATGAAAGAATTATCCCATGTACTCTTTGATATAATGAAGTTGACAAATAAGTAAGAAAACAAATCAAGGAGCTAGAGAGGAGATGTGAGGATTTGGAAGACATTGTTGCTTCCTTAGCCCTTGATATCTACTTTCTTTTACAATAAGCTAAGTATCATTAGGGGCATAACAACAAGCTCACTAAGCAATTAGATGAGTTTACTACTGATTTCACAACATTGAAGGAAGTATTGGTACCTCCTCTAGCTAACAGCTTAGTTACGAGTAACAAAACTCGCAAATTTTCTAAGGAAAAGAAGGCTTTTCTAAAATGGAAAGCAAGCCAGGTTAAACCAAAAACATTGTTCGGTTTTTGTGGAAAACCTAAACATGCTACTATCATGTGTATGCATAAAAATTCTTATTATGATAAGTTTGATTGGAGTAACATAGAAACTACTTATAATGGAGAACCCAACTATGAGCGGATGACACAGAGCGATGGGGCGAAGCGCGTGATTGAATGGCGCAATCCACTGGGGTGTTTTTGTGAAAATAAAATTACCACTAGGTCAGCGACCTGGAAGGTTTGAAAGAGAAAGTAGAAAATATTTTAGATTGGTTAAACATGAATCCGCCTTCTCTTAGCGTAGAGTTGCCACCTTGATTAGCTCTTCTAGGAATTAGAGTCCCATGAGGCTTAACGTCCAAGGGATGGCCCACTAAGACATAGAGATTTGGGTAGGTGATAAGTTGATTATTTCTCATTGGATCACATTATATTACATCTAAAGAAAATCGTATTTCTTAATTGTGCGTATTCACACTTATATCATTTTCGACTTTATAATGTATGATTTAACATGTATGCAGAAACTAATAAATCAGTCGTATCCACTTCTAGGAACTCAGAGGCTTACCCTTTCGATGTGAATCCACTTCGGTGTATCTGTATGATCCTTGGGAGCGTTCCTCTTTCATTTTTTCATTTGATTTGTGTGTAAAATAAATGTTTATTTATCCTAAAAATAATCAGACTTGAACTCTAAATTTGTTTTAGGTCCGAGAATATTTGAGGATTTTTGAGAAAAAGAAGGTGGAAAGATTGGTTTGTAAATCGTAAGGTTCTGAATCCAAATGTTCTTTGGATCCGAATATATTTGAAGCTTTTAAAAGAAAATATTTTTATAAAATTTTTCGGGTCTTTCTCTCTAGAAAATCAATTTTTCTAAAAATTTCAGGTCCTTGAATAGTGAACATTTTCTAATATTTATAGGGAAAAAAATCAGGATTTTTCAAAAAATTCCAGAGAGGGGGGTCCCTTCCTGGAGTTCTGGCGAGACTAGTTTCGTGACACCCCCCTATTTTTTTATTTTTTTTTTCATTTTTTGTTTTTTTAAAAATATTTTCAATAAATTAATTATCACTAAAATCTAATTTTTAAAGTCTAAAAAAATTAATTTAAGTCCTTAAAATAAATTGGCAATGAGGATCACTCCTATTTGAAGATTTCTGGATAAATGAACATCGTGTGATTCAAGAATGAAATCCTGAAAAGCAATCATCATCGAATGCCTGAGCTGGTAAAAAATCTCATGCTCACAACTTCCCCTCATGTGATCATCGATGGTTGTATAACCATTATGATCACATGAAATGGATTGGAGGAATTGAGAATATACCTGTCTAGTGCGACTGGTGATTTCTTTCTCCCGATTGGTGATGATGTGGAGCTTCCTTTCTAGCATTGTGTCCTCATGGAATTGCCCATTTCTTTCTTTGGAATCCCTTGGTGTTTGATACCTCTTGCGGGCAGGTCAACCGTTTCTTTCTACGATGACCCTTTAATAGTCAGTAACCGTTTCCCTCTTTAGCTGCTATTACCATGTGCCCCTTGTGAGTTAGTTAGAGTGTCTGGAGATGGGTGCTTGAATATATTTTAAAGGCGACCCTGATGGAGGGATATCTAACCTTTTCTTTCTTCAGTTGGTGGATGAGACTACTTCCTTCTTCAGTTATCGAGATAACAATTTCCTTCTTCGGTTGTATTTTTGAATTTCCTTCGTAGGATGTTGACTTGTTTCCCTTTAAGAATAAATGTAATGTTAGTACATTTTATGATGATGTTTTAATTATTTGAATGAGTTTATGCGAAGCAAAAAATTTTTCCCCTTTCAATCAAAAATTAAAACATGATGAATAAATGAGTTTAAAGGAAACTCAGGGATGTCTCGAAGGTCGCTCTGTTTTTTTAGGAGACTTTTGTGATGTTGTAATGTTGCTTGAACGGGGCCTAAGTATGCTTGAATTGACTTTAGGCTTGAATGGGCCATCGTATTTCTTGGTAGTGGAGGCGGATTTTCTTGTTTACTAGGACAATATTGCCCCAGTTTAGCATCAACTTTACCTGTAAATGATGTAATGGGTATGTAATGTATGCATGATTTTATGCATGGATAATATTTATCACGTGATGTATGTTTATCTATTGTAGGTGTTATGGGCTTTATTCATTAAAGTGTCTTCTCTTATGTTGGTGCATGGTTACCCCTAGGATTTTTCTCTATGGGGATTCCATGGATAACTCCCTTAGAGCGAGGACCATGGGTTCGTTGAATTAGATTTGAGTTCATAATTTAATTTTGTTTGACCCCAAACCATGTTGGTGGTGCTCACTTAGATAGTTTGGAAGCCTGCTGCCTGATGTGTTGTGATGATCAGAAGATATTTGTCCTAAGTTCTGTAAGAGATAAAGGATGTCTTATGTCATTACAAGGATGACATGATGGATTTGATATTTCTTTGGTTCTAATTTTTGCATAGACCGCCCTTACGGGTTTTCAATCTATCTAACCTTGTCTTAATTTTTGCCTGGACCGCCCTTTCAGGTTTTCAATCTAGCAGACTCATTTTTTGCTTTCTTTCATTTTTTTGGATGTTTACTTGTGATATTCTACCATTGGCATGCAAGCAATCAAAATAAGCATATGCATAAAGATTCAGCAAAAATTACAATTCATTGATGAACTTAACAGGGGTATAAAGGTTTCAAATGATTTGAC